>CAEFZX010027588.1:0-14614 GCA_903066825.1 Alfaro cultratus | reverse complement strand
ATACTGAAGAAATATTTGAAGAAGTTATTTGGATTAGTAATGTATTTCTTTAAAATGTTAGAAGTACTAAACTAAATGCGCGCCTTGGTGCTTCTTGCTAAAACATGTGAATCCTGGAATTAGAGGTGTGTTCATATGAATAGAGTAATATTTTCTATTTCAGGTTTGTGGACCATGAGATATCCGGTATTAAAAGGAACAATCGCTTCGTTTTTAGCGAAAGTCAAAAGAAATAATTACTAAAAAAAAATACAATTCCAAAGTGTGGTTCCACTTTAAGAAAAGTAATGAAACAAATGAGTAAGAGGCGTCAATTGTAAGTACAAAGCGCACCTAAATTTCCCAGTGCTCTGTCCAAGGTGCTGAAGTTCTCTTCATCTATAGATAAGCATGAAGTCCTCCCTTTACTGCAGTCAGACTCGTTCATCTTACTTTTACAGTCGTGAAGCATGATGCTATGAAATTTGTGAAATGCCCTTATGTAATCAAGCAAGTTATTTTATTAATAAAATTTAAAATATATATATATATTTTTTGTTTTTCTGGTTTGATCCTTTACAAACCACAATTTTATCAAACAATTTACGTCTTTATTTTGTGATTACTTTAGGGATTTTCGGTTACATTTATATTGCGATTAATTAATTTAATTCTTTTTACCAAAATATCCCCATCAAAAAAAAAAAAAAGAAAAAACATATTTAAGCTGGAGAGCGGTTTAAATTCAATAACGCATACAATGCTTATTTTAAAGCTGGCATCCTAGAACATAAACCAGGCAGCAAGAAAGCATTACCAGCTAATTTCAGTTTTATTTATAACACTGAATGGATTATTAACCACTGATGTGAAATCCATGTAAATTATTCCTCTGAAAGCAATAAAAGCAGAATAATCATTAGTCACCTTTACAATCAATTCTTTATTCCACGCTGCGCAGATTGTCTTTGCATCTCGGCTTTTGTTGGTAAACATTAGTGCTGACCGTGCAGGTGGGGACTCTAAGTGGGCGTGCTGCTCCCCACCTGCATGCCTTTGCACAGCCTCTCCTTTAAAATGCTCCATCAGCGACGTCTTAATAGGGACTCTCGAGAATATATTGTACTTTTTTTTCTTTTCTTTTTTTTAATGGAATGAGAAATTGCATTTTCTTTCCCCCGTCGAGTGTAATGGGTTTGGGCGACGTTTCACGGCTGGCTGAGCGGAATGAGAGCGAGATTTCACTTTTTAATACGGTGGCATCGACTCGCGGCCCTGCGCGCGCATTAATCACACACGAAGATGATGAAATCTTTAAAAACCTCAGCGCCTGGTGCGCGTTCATTTCTTTCTGAAAAGCTTTGCCAAGCGGGTCTATGGGAGATGGGAATATTTTCTGTTTTGTTTATTTCTTTAGTTGATTTTGTAAAGTTAAGCCAGCCATGTGTGCTTAGAGTGTAACGTTTTAATAACGTTAAAAAAACAACAACAAACAAACAAACAAATCTCTTTCTGAGGAATCGGTGCCATTAGAAATTAAATTAAATGTATGGAATTTTACTTTGTATTAATTGGGATTCTGGATAGAATCACGGATTAGCCACAACAGTGCAAATTTATTTGAATTATTTTCATTGTAATACAGTTTTTACATGCAGATTAAATGCCTTTCAAGACACAATTTTCAGCTAATGCATTCACTAGATAGATAGATAGATAGATAGATAGATAGATAGATAGATAGATAGATAGATAGATAGATAGATAGATAGATAGATAGGCCTTTTTTTCATTGATAGCCACGGAGCGGGGCGATAATTATTATATTTCTTTGTTAATCAAAATCAAGAATTCCCCCGTTGAGAATTGATAAGCATATCAGTCAATAGCATGTATTCTAAATTAACTCTTTATAGATTTAATAACACTTAAAACAATTTAATGTATCACTTGAAATGATCTTATTTTCAGTTTGAACCCAAACTACCACCTCGATCGAGGAACCGGAAGCAATTTCTTCTTCATGTTTTCTCTCTCTCTCTTATTTTCTCAGTGTCTTTAACTGTGCACATTTTATATCTCTGTTGTCCAGGTTTGGTTCCAGAACAGACGCGCTAA
Organism: Alfaro cultratus; assembly: GCA_903066825.1. NCBI lineage: Eukaryota > Metazoa > Chordata > Actinopteri > Cyprinodontiformes > Poeciliidae > Alfaro > Alfaro cultratus. Next base: position 12,517 of record CAEFZX010027588.1, on the reverse strand, counting down.
GTGGAAGAAAAGAAAGAAGACCACCAACGTGTTCCGCGCCCCAGGGACGCTGCTCCCGACGCCTGGCCTGCCGCAGTTCTCCGCAGCGGCCGCCATGGAGAACAGTCTGTGCTCGTTTCACGCCAACGACTCGCGCTGGGCCACCGGGATGCCCGGGGTCTCCCAGTTGCAGCTCCCGCCGGCCCTGGGTCGTCAGCCGGGCATGGCGCAGTCCCTCTCGCAGTGCAGCCTGGGTCCCGGTCCGCCGCCAAACTCAATGGGCCTCTCTAACGGCCTGTCCTCCAACGGCTCCGGCCTGCAGTCCCACCTCTACCAGACGCCTTTCCCGGGAATGTCGGCGTCCCTCTCCGGCCCCACGAACGTATCGGGCTCCCCGCAGCTGTGTAGCTCCCCGGACAGTGATATGTGGAGAGGGACAAGCATCGCGTCACTTAGGCGCAAAGCGCTGGAGCACACAGTGTCAATGAGTTTCACTTAGTGACTTTTCAGCTCACCTCATCCTGCTCCTCCCGGCTTCTTGTCCCAAATCCGCCCTGCGCCTTTCTTCTGTTTTTACTCCTGCTACTTAGAAATGAGAGAACAGGATGGAGACGAACAAGACAAATGGACAAGATCGGGGGGGGGGATGAGTTTGGAGTTCTTTATCTTATTTCAAAAGGACTTTATCAACACTTAACGATAAATGCTATTGTATGATCACTAGAATATAGGTCTTAATTAATGAGAGCCAAACAATCCTTGTGTTTACGTTTTCACTGAGTGTGTCTCTACGCACACTTTAATGTATCCAGGTGATGTTGTGTTTTGTCAAACAGGTATTATAAATCAGTCGGACACCACTTCCACGGAGAGTCTTTTGAGCTGCGTCTCAGGCGTCCTCTGTGTGGGGGAATTTGGTCTTTTGATGAAGGGAGAAACGGCCCCCCCCACTCACACCGACACCTGTGTCGGGATCAAATCAAATCAGCAAAACATAACGGTGTGAACAAAACCATGACCTCTCAGCTGGCCTATACTCTGTTTTAGGATGTTTTGTGTAGATAAAACATTCTTGCTGTACACGCTGGTCTTTTTGTGACATGTTTTAACTTATTGTATGTGCTATTATTACTTGACACATTTCTTAAATGTTTGATCTTACATCGGATTGCACCATATCGACGGGTTTGTACCAGTTTAAAAATGAACAAAACGAATAAAAGTACTTTTCAAGAATGTCGAAACAAGGAGGATGTGCGACTCTGTTCAATTTAACATCATTAACACGTGGCAGCATCATGCCGTGTGACCCGGAAGCTAAAAAGCTGCTCTCACAGATGATTGTGCAGTCTGAGGTTATCGCTCACAGACCTAGAGACGCTTTTTTTTCTTTTTTTTTTTACACTGTTTATGAGCTGACAGGGTTAAAGCAGTTATGAAGGATGACTGGTCTCATAGTGGCTCACAGCGGCGGTAAAGATGTCGGTGCTCTGATGTGACGGTCATTGCTTTTAACCGTGACGGTCACCCTACTGAGGATATTGAATGGACTGTGGGTAAACATCCCCACGGTTCTAAGAACTCACTATGATTTATAAGGAATGTTATTTGGACATTTAAATCCAGATCCTGTGCAAGCAACATGCAACTGGCATAAGTGGCTCAGTCCATTGTAACAGAATTGTTTTTGTACATTTGCGAGAGTTACGAAACGACAAATTAAACTCGTTCAAGCTTTCCGTGCAGCTTCATATGGGATCCTATTTGGGAGCAAGTTCTAGATTTATATTTATAAATGGCTCATTTTAGTAAAAATAAAATATTGGTTGGTGATTTCAATAATGCAATTTGATTCGCCTTGAGCAAACCATCGATGAAGGTTACTTTGCATTAAAGAACCAGCAGGAAATGACGACATAGGATTAAAGACAGAATCACGCTAAAGTTCACCATTGGTGTAAATTAAGGGATCAGAGTGGTTAAACATACGTCAAAAATATATTCAAAATGCATTTGCGATTCACGGGTTAATGATGATTCTTTTATAGTATATTTCCCTCATAGCTGAGGTGAGGTTCTGGAATAATTTATTTTATCAATTGTTTAAAATCATCATAAAGCAACAGCAAAAGTTCCGGTTACTATTTGTGAAGAAGACGGGAATGTTATTGACATATTTAAGAGATAAGTAAATAGTCAATAAAATAGTGAAACAATTATAATTAATAATATATATATATGTATGTATGTATAGTCACTGAAAGGTCTGTGGATTTAAAAACATCTTCGGTTTTGCAAACTACTTAAGTCTCATTTTTCTAATATATAACCAGTCCTGTCGTGTTTATGAATAGTCTGAAAACAAACACACACAAAAAATACTCTGATAAAAAAAAATTAAAGTCAACTTCTGTATGATCATGTGGCATTCACATTTTTTAAATAAGAAAACATCTTACCCGTTCTTGCTTTAATTTCAAGCGATCCTGATGAGACTCGGGAGCAGGCCTGAATGAGGTAAATAAAATTGTACTCCATTATGAGAAGCGGGCGGACCTCACTTTCTGTGTCAAAGAGCATAAGTGTCAACTTGAGCCTGAAAATCACAGCAGCTCAAATTAATCAGCGTGTTAACCTCATATCTCGCCGCAGCGCTGAGGCCAATTTATGGTCACGGGATGGTAATTGATGAGATATGGCATTACCATCAGCAGCCTCGCTGCCTGTAAACTTATAATTGGAGTTTCTGTAACAATGCAGGGAGGTTAAACAAAGGATTAATCATAATTAACGAAAGTAGTATTACTTTTTCCAAATTAAGCAGTTGGTGCCCACCTTTTCTATTAACATGCAGTGGTTTGTAGTAATTTGCTCAAATATTAAGAATATACTAAGACAAGTCATAAACATAAATATAACATTTTTTATGTGTTTATGTGACACAATGAGAAATAAGTTGTTTCTGTGATGTCGCATTTAGGTAAACTTTTAATGTTACATGAATAAATGTGTATTTTTTTTCCACTATTTTCTATCTGCTTAGTTCAAAACCCGAGAACTGCGAGGCGACGAAAACATGTTTCACATCGTCGTCAGCTCAAATAACTTTTTATGCTCATTAAATTTCAGCGTTAATTGAAGTTACAGTTCAAACCGTATCAGAAACTCAATGGAAAAAACTAATTTATATCATCTTAATTTATTTATCGTGTCCTCTTTGCTGAAGCTTTCTGTGCTTTCATCGATTATTTCTCTAATTGCATTTTTTATTTATTTATTTTTCTAGAACGGAACCAGAACGGCCACCTACCCTGAACAAGCATGCATTTACAAGATACAGTCCGACAGCTGACTGTACACTCAAACCCCGGCTCTGCTCTGACTGCCCCATCCAGACTGAAGCTGATACACCGTTGGCCCGGCTCTCTGTGTTTGGTTGTCTCTGCAGATCTGGGGAATCTAGTTCTAGGTTCCGACTCAGCCCAGCAGATCCGGCCCCATGCCGACTGCTGTGTCCTGGGCTGCAGTAACAGATGTGAAATCACATTACCCAAACGCTGCAATTAGTCTCACTCGCTCGCGGGTTAATGAGTTTGTGGAAATGTGCGACCCATTCCTCATTAGGCAATTTCTCATGCACTGATGAGAGAGGGAGAGAGATGTGGTTGCAGCAGTGGAAACGGCTGATACCAGAAGTTCTCATACCCCTTGAATATTTTCACATTTTGTCACATTAACAGAAAACTTTAATGTATTTTAAATGATTGATATGGGACAAAGTTACACACAAATAGATGCATGATCTTGTAATTTTTTTTCTAAATGGGCAATTCAATAGTTTTTATATTTAAACCCTTTTACGCTGGTGTAATGAAATGAAATCCAATTAAATAGGTTATCCTCAGAAGTCATTTGTAAATAAGTCTAGAGATAATTTGTGTATAATTTAATATGTAATTTATTATTAGTATAAATACAACTATTTTGTGAAGCAATTATTAAAAAGACAGCATGGGGAAGACCAAGGAACACACCATGTATGGATAAAGGTGTAAAGCGATTTAAATCACAGTTACTATGTAAAACACTAGCTGTAAACGTTTTCTACAACACTTTTTAATCCATCCTCAAAAATAGAAAAAGTATGAAACAGGTGCAAACCTACCAACATATGGCCATCCACCTGAACTGACAGGCTGAGCAAGGAGAGGATTAATCAGAGAAGCAGCAAAGAGGCATCTGGTAACATTGGAGGAGCTGTAGGAATCCACTGCTTGGCTGGGATAATTATTATTACTCCCTAAATCTCAACTATGTGGCATGTGGGAAAGAATAAAGTGAATGTTGAAAAAACAAACGTAAGACATCCTGTTACCAGTTTGCCACAAGCTATCTAGGGGATACAGCAGGCATGTGGAACAGGGTGTTAAATAAAGGGCAACAGTGGGGGGAAAAGTAGAGGCTTCAAAACGATTTGTGTGAGGTTCTGCAAAATATTGACTCAGGTGGGGAAAAATACAAATGAACGGCACACTTTTAACAAAATTTCTCAACAATGTTGAAAAACATGTAACATTTCCTGATATTTTACAATATACTCTGCTTGAGTTGACCCATTGCATAAAATCCAGCTAAAATACATTGAAGTTTGATATGACATCAAAAATATGGAAAAGGTTCAAAGGCTATATATTATTTTGCAAGGCAATCTACTGTAACACGTTAGATATATAAAGTCATATTCAGTAAAACAGAAAATGTGTTCCACTGAGGCTTCCTTGACGGATTAGAAGTATTCTAGTTTTAATAATAACAATCTTTAAGAAGCTATTTAGCATCTTTTCTTTAAGCCTTCCTGTCCATCCATCCATGGTTCATACCAGCTTATCACTGCAGAGTCACAGGAGTCTCCTGTGTGTCTCCAGAGGGCAGGGAACATGCCGGACAGGAAGTCCAGTCATCACAGGACAACACAAAGAGACACACACTTACAATTTAGAGACTAACCTCACAGTCATGTTCCTGAATGTACTTGGAGAGACACCCATAAAGGGAACATGCAAACGATTTTCTGAAAGAGTGTAGGATTTGAACCCAGGATGTTCTTGCTGCAAGGCAGCAGTGCTACTAACTATTCCACAGTGCAGCGATATGCCCACATCTCTGCGTTAAAAAAAGACATTTTATTGAGCTGATGTTATGTTAAAACCTTATAAGAAATTAAACCGAGTTTCCATTTGCTGTAAGTGGAAAATTATCATAATAAACAGAAAAAAAAGGCTTGAAAACATTAGATAGTGTTTAATTAATCTAATGTGTTCAATTTTAAATTAAGTTACTTTTATATATTTATATATTTCTTATATTTGAAAATAGAAAATTTTTGAATGAGTCTGTAGTTTGGATGAGGTTTAAGTTAGTTTCTGCTGGCAGCTATTGAATGTGATACTGCTTGCTATAAAATAGAATAAAATAATAAAAATATTCACATACAATAACATGAGCTTGTCTCATTACAGACTGATTCACTCAACAGACTGGTATTCCCTGCTGTGAGGTCGCAGGGCCTGTTTGTGAATAGATAACCCCGAGGCAAAGCTCTGTCAGGACACAATGGAGGACAACTAAAATACTAATTAGCAATCAATTACTAGCATGTTTCTGTCCAGCATCTTTTATCTGGTTAGATATAATTTAAGGCAGGTTACCACCACTCAACATACTCAACATTCAGACACAGACCACCTGCTGCTTGTATGTGCTTTTACGTGTACATGTGTGCTATTTGTATTTTTATTTCTGTCTGTGAGTTAGAGATGATTGCAGGGATGCAAAGGGTAACCTAGCAATGCAGCGTTTTACACAGTGGAATGTAACCTCTCTCCTGTGGGAGATAAAGGGAGAAAAATCCTCAGAGCAATCCAATTTGAGCCATTAGAGGAAGTTGCTTTTCATGAAGTCTGCACCTAAGAGCACAAAGGATAGTTATTCATTAGCCTCATCTGTTGCAATCAGTCTCTAAACTCCTCTTTGTTGTATTCCATTGCTGCCGTTTAGTAGAGTGTTAGTTTGCACTATAAATGAAATTTTTATTAGCAAGTAGCACCGAAAAATGGCGGCATGCAAAAATGTTCACACCCTGTTGACTTTTTTGCATTTTGTTTGATTACAGCCACTAAGTCTATTGTAGTTTATGATTATTTTATGAGAGATACCAACACAAAGTGCAGCATAGCTGCAAACGGGAATGAAAACATGTTTGTCAAATAAAAAAATAATAATCTAAAAAGCGTGGGTTATATGTATTCAAACCCCTTTATTTTGAAACCCTAAATAAAATCCAAAGCAAACATTCCACTTGAGCGTAATTCAGTCGCAGCATAAATGCATTCTGTGAAGGCCTGAGATGTTTATTGGAGAACATCATAGCACTAACAGCATGGTGAAGACCCAGGAGCTCAGCAGACAGGTCAGGGTTAAAGCTGTGGAGAAGTTTAAAACAAAATTAGGGAACAAATCAATATTCTTATTTTTAAGCATTTCTCAAAGTACTGACAATATAACCAACACACACACACACACACACGCACGCACGCACACACACACACACACACACACACACACACACACACACACACACACACACACACACATCACACCCAGAATGTGACATCTGGGGGAAAGTGCGCAGAGAGAAGACCACGAGTGCCTCTCATGATAACAACTCTGCATCTCAACAACCTACATCCATCATCATCAATGCTAACATCTGCTCTGAGCCTCAGCCTTAAATCTCTTTCTGCTCCCCCAATCCTTTAACTCTTGCCTCACTTTTATTCCTCCCTCCCCCTCTAACATTTCTTCCTCTTCCTCTCTTCTGTCCATCTTTTCTTCTCCAGAAGTCACTTTGTAGCTGCTCACCCCAGCATGTCTGCTCCAAATACTTGAATATGCATGGATTTGTTTCTGCTTTGCGCAGCCTTAAAAAAAAAAAAATCAATATTTAATGATGATGTTATCAGAGCTCTTATGTGTAATTTAGCCAGAGTGTCAGTATGAATGAGACTCTGTCAACTCTCTGACGTCAAGCATTTATTTTCTGTTAATGGATGCTCTTGGTGGTGCACAAACCAAAGCCCAAAGGATGTCTGATTTATTTGTCAGTTTCATTTCTGTTTATGCATGCACTCACATTCATGACTGTATTCATATATTCCATCTGTTACTTCAAATACATACAATATTTAGCTTTCATGAGGCCGTTCCTACTATACGTAACTACAATAGCTTAAATTTGAATCACATTAATTAGTTGTTGATTTCAGTCCAAATCATCGCAGCTGTAGACTATGGGTTGATGCATCATCTGATTCTGACATTTTCTGCTGCAAAGGCAATTATTTCACCTCTTCAGCTCCGAGAGCCAACATTGTTGAGAGGCAATAATCATGATAGTTTTCTCAGTCATTTTTCTCCCAATAACAAGCCATTTTTAATCCAATTAGGGAGTGCTAACGTGAGAGGCATAATACCATGGCCCCTGGGACAGATGAGAGAATATGCAGGACATTTATCCCGACAGTCAATATTGGATTTCTCACTAAGCAGCTGTGCCTGCTTTCTCTGACATTCTCCACCTCTGCACAGCGATCCGTCCTGATTAAACTGGTTTTTCTACTTTATCAACATTCATTACGTGAACCGGTCATGCATGGCCACAAAAAACCAGAAGCAGAAAAGTTACATGCCTCAGTGTTGGGGTTTTCTGTAATTTTACTTTGCATTCAATTGTTTACAGACAATACTTGGGGTTTGATTTAAAATTTTCTCCCACATCAAATGATGTGACCAGATGAATGTGTTCATGGTGTTGCCCTTTTCTTTCTTACTGAGAGGATGTGATTGCACATTGTAACAAGTGTGGAGTTTTGTATTCCCTCTACTGAAAAATTCAATATTATTTTATAAATGAAAGCGCAATTAATTTTCAGAAAACAAAAAGTCAGAATTTTTATTTAACTTATATAATTTTTCAGTTTGCCTTATAATATACAAAAAAGAGAAAATACAAATTTTTCACAGGAAAAATGTAACGATAAGAGCAACCAAGACCTGCAAACGCTACTTCAATGGCAACTGCAGCTAAACACTGCCACCCTGTGGTAGATTTGGGGAGGTGTCATCACTCTTGCAAAAACAAACTAACTTTTTTTCATATAATCTAGACAGATTGTCAATATATATTTCACCTCATCTCTGCCTCATTTAATAGAATATGTCTCCTAGCTATACACAAAGTTCCATAATTATTATTTTATTGGGATATAATAAAATGCAGAAAATGCATGAAAAAGAGGATTGGAGTTTAAAGCTGATTGTAGTCAATACATTTATGCAGCGCACTGAATCATTGTCATTGAGTGCATTGATTATGTGAACTAATCAATGTTTATTAGGCTGGATAAAAGTGGCCAGATCACAGTGTAAGCTGGATGATAAAGGAACACATTTACAGAGTGCCAAAAGTCCGCCCACCTTATGTAAACTTAAAAAGTGTGAAGAAACTTCCACCTGGGAACCTAAAGTCACATATTAATGGCATGTTTTACAGCTTTACACTTGATATGCAGGATAAAGTGTATTGCTCTTAAGCAATTTAACCAAAACAAAATATAAGTTCCACTGACTGAATGTGTCGCCCAGTCTTTACACTCATCACTTACAGACACATCTAATACATTTTTCAGCTTTTAATAATGCATTTGGATTTTTGTTTTTGTGATGGCTGATTATGCAAAGAACAAGCTCAATGTTTAAACAACCTTATTGTGGATTTTCTCTGATCAAGGCATGGTTAGAATCATCCATGTTGGCTAAAATATGCACAAACCCCCAGAAATATCACAATACATGTTTCTTAGCAAGTTTTAGAAAAATCTAATCATTTTTTGTGGTCATCAACAAGCTGTTCACAATTCCAGTCAGATATTTGAACAGTCTTTTCATCAGAATTGTTTGATATCATGGAAAATGATTTATTTTCTATGTATATCATATTTTTTTAGAAGTGTTGAGGCCTTTTTAGAAGCTCAATGTGATTCAGTGTCTCAGTAACATAGTGAAGTTAAGACGCTTTGTGCCTGGCATAACCAACAAGGAAATGTTTGTATGTTGAACATCAGCAAGTCCACTTCTGAATGACTTGAAAAAGTAAAACTAATGCCTTGGAGTGTCCTAATCAAAGACCAGGCCTAAATCTGCTGGAAATGCTGTAGCATAAGCATAAACATAGAAACCTGAAATAAAACTATTCTTTTAAGAAAAGTAGGTCAAAATTACTTGATAGTGCATAGTGATGTGAAAGACTCTCTATTGCAAATGATGGAAGTTGCTCCTCATCAGTTTAAGGCAGAATTTCTCTACACATAAATCTGGGTTGGTTTTAAAAGCTTTTTGTATTAATAAATGGTATCATTGTGTTTTATATTTTCTCAGGTTATCTGTGTCTAACAAAATATATTTTGACCATCTGAAATATCTAAGTGTGCTCAGTCATGCTTTTGTAACTTTAAGATTTTTGGCAATTGCAAGTTCAAGTCATTCCTGAAAATGTCCTTTTTGGAGCAGAAACATTTTTGATTGATTCAAAACTATAGATGAGCTAAATAAAGAATGCAGAAACAAAGCTTGAAGTCGACATGAGAAAGATTTTGATTTTAAGATAAAGAGCTTAGCATTTCCCTCTCCCAAGCAAAGTATACTGTACAGTGAACTATAACAGTGTTTTATCAAAGCTGTGGTAGCTCTTGCCCACACTGCATAATGTCTGATTGGTACTGAAAGTAGTAAGCAGGAATCAACAGTAACACCAACTCAAATATGGTTAGAGATTTGCTTTTTTGTTTCTCTGTTGTAATAGTTGACAAATGAAAAACATCACTAAACTTTTGCAACGCATTAAAACGGTAGCTAATTTCTGAATCCAGAATCTTGTTTAATTTTACCTTTATCTACATATCATAACCACAGGTGGGTTGAATGTAGATGGTCAGCCACTTTATGATATTTTGTAGAATATGTTCTGAGGTTAGTTTGGTGTGTGATATTTTTTACCCATTAATCCATCCATATTGTTTACTGTATTTGCAAAATATATTAGCCAAAACAAAAGACTGTAGCTGATAAAAGCAAGGCTAACAAAGTGACTAACATCTGCTGGGAGTTCCCAGACGTTCTCTGAAGAACTATGCTGGAAGGTAATTAAAAGATGAGTGCGTTAGCCATCGCTCCTCATTAACGCACCCTGACTTAACCACTTTCAGGGGAGAAGGAATGAGGAGGAGGAGCGAGTGAGAAAATCCATGCAGGCTTTAAAGTAATCTCTCTCTGTCAGGCCGGTCCAAACGGGGAGGGTCAACTCATTATGCTCCCCACAGGAGATGAATGGGTCAGTCAGGCATTTAGGAGAGCAGGACTGGACTGCTGCGTTGACAGACGGGTCCACACAAGAAGCACGAGTGCCTGTGTGCAGAGGAGAGTCAGCACACAATAAAGAGCAAAGGGAAAATACTTAGTGCTATGTGCTATCTTTGCCTGGGCGCAGGTGTACCAAAGGAGGCAGCATGCTGAGAAGTAAGGCAGGGTTAAACGATAATGTCTGCTGTCAGCAGTCTGCCTGATTTAACTCTGACCACATGGAAGGATGACTGTCACATTCAAACAGTGGGGACAATTATCACACAAACTCCAAGCAAGAAGTTCTGCTTGTATTATTGAGGTGCATGAGAAAAGCAGATGCATAGTTTACAAGTCTTACAGTCAGTGAAAATAAAACATTACAGTGAATCAATGTATTTTATTACAGTGTAATAAACTAGTTAAAAACCAAAATTCATGTTCTAACATTTGCCACTAGATGGTGCTACAACCTTTCATCTCCTTAAAAAAATCTGTTGGCACTTCCCTTGTTTTCTTATTTTAATCTGTTGTTTTTTTAAATTATGTTTATTTACATTTTAACAGATTTACCTTACATATTCTAATTAACGGTTAATTCGGTCAGGTGAAAATCTATGTGTTAGTAAACTGTTACAATTATGTTGTAACAGTTTACAGCATAATTCAGAAGACAAACTTTATACTTTTGAAAAAGTTTGGTTTGCAGAAAAAAAGAAGAGATGATAAAACTGATACAGAATATGATCAGACTATCAGCATCAGTAGAGAGGGGTGTTTATATGGAAATTTACTCTGAATGCTAGTTCATAAAACACAAATAATAGTGTTGCATAATGATTCATCAATCGTAGAAAATAAACTGCATTTCTGCCTTCTGGTTGGATTTTTGCTAGGATTTGTCTCTATTCTGACTTGTGATATTCCTTCCTACAAATATGTGCTGTTCTGAAGAGTGCATGTGGCTTCACTCACGCCTCTTTGAGGATGAAATAAAACAGTGGTCTGAATGGCTCATTAGCTTTCTTTTAAATTACATGAGAATGTTAGTGCAGCATTAGTTTAACCATGACTGTGCTGAAAAGCAAACATTTGGTGTTTGTGTGGAACAATCTGTTAAAGACCTTTTGCTCACAATACTGATCCAATTTCGTAATCGGCTTTGGAAACCCCACCCAGTCTTTTACTCCAGTCTCTCCTATTCTTTTTTTTTTTTTTTGCCCTCAACATATCTTACTCCAGCCAAAGTTTCAATGTGCTGCTTGAACGTTGGCTAACTTAGGAAAGTTTATGTAATATCCTGGAAACACCAAAAGCAAGAAGACAAATTTTCAGCTACAGGCTTAAATAAACATACATTTCATCACAGCTGGCAATCTTGTGAATGAGCTTATTCAAATGAGTACATTCCTGTTCAGTTGTTTTTCTTTTGAAAACTTTGAACTGAAGAATGCTGACTCTTGCATTTAAGCAGATGGGTAAGCAATATTTTTGGACATGTTAGTGTCAAGGGGCGAACAAAACTTACAGAAAACATTGTTCCTCTCCCTCATAAATTAATAGCTTTGCTCTGAACATTATAAAATTTAAAGAAGCAATATTTTTGCTACTATCTCAGACTTTGTAGCAAATGCAAGGAGTTGTGAAGATTACATGTAGGTAGAATGTAAGACAAACCTTCAGAGATCATAAAAAATAATGTGTTTGGCGTACAATTCAATTCTGCAAGTTACGTATATGAAAAAAGGTTGTAAAATTGACAGCAGACAAAGATATATCTGTATTTTTTTCCAGATCACATTGGAAAATGTAATCTGAAAAGATGTGTTTTGAATATCTATAAATGCAATAAGAAGAGCTATACTACTCATTTTGTTGTTCTGCATACTGTATAGACAATAAATCTAATCAATTCTGATCTAATCAATTTTCTCCAAGTGAAAAAGACATTGCATCGCAGAAAGTAAGCCAGAAACATATAGAAGAAGTTGAGTTTAATCATCTGGTTCATGGTGTTAGTTTCTTGTTATAATTTGCATTATTGTTCTTTTGTCTGTTTACCAGATTTTCTGTTAGTTTTTCT
>CAEFZX010027586.1:0-10311 GCA_903066825.1 Alfaro cultratus | reverse complement strand
TCTGTTGAAAATACAGAAGTATATATTTAAAACTGCCACAATATGCACACTCCTAAACTATTACTTTGTTGAAGTAGCAGTTCAGTATCCCACATCTTGACTTGGCAACATTTCTCAATTCTACCCTGTAAAAGTTCACCTTTCAGATTGTGAACAGATCTCTTGTGAACGACTATTCTCAGGTAAATGTTCCCTTTTTTTTTTTAGATATGCCCATATTGTTTCCTATCAGAAACAAACTTTTGAAGTTAAATATAATCTGCCATGTGAATGAATAATTTCCAGCTTATTTGTATATATAAAACAAAGAAATTTAGAACTGGTTACTTATTTGTTATTATTTGCCTGGAATGTCCTCCTCAGGCTGGCCACCAGCTTGGCCAAACACGCTAGTGTCATGTATCTCATGTTTCGACAAGTTTTTGTCTCACGTCAGCCAGTAAGGTTGTGTATATGACACTCAGCCCAAACTGGTCCCACAACTATTGAGAAGTAAAGGTCCTGGAGTCAGGACTTGGGTTCTGTAGGGTTGAGTGTTGTGATCTTGATGGATAGAGATTTGCCAATAAGGGTTGAGCGATGTCATTTCAACTGGAGGCAGAATCTACAAACCTACTGCAGCTTCATTATTGTTTACATTTGTCTGTCTCACTTTCTCTTTCAGTTGACATACAGAGGATGTGTTATGGTAGAAAAAGTTCAAAAATTATTGTCAAGTTTTTTTTACAACACACGCCTCTGGGAATCTATAAAGGGCGAGTAAACTTTTAATATCCTCAACAGTTTTCTTTCACTGATGCTTGAAATACTGTATTCAGAATCCAGTTACACAGACATTAATTCGTTTTTAGGGAATAAACCTGAACATTAGGTTTTTAATTAAAAAGACTAAGACTTTGATCAAGAGAGATATTGTTTAAGTTATTATTAAAGATAAAAATGCAATTGATTTGTCAAAGATTTTTCAATGTATCCAGCTAAATGATTTTAGGATTGCTTAAGAGTGGAATTTATGCTTTGCAGCAATGAGTAAAAATTCTCTTTTTTTTTTCTTTCTTTCCAAGGTCCATAGACCTTCTGTTCATGACACACGGTTTCAGAGACTTTGTTAAATTCAGCCTTGAACCAGTGGTAACATAATTTTCAATAAGACAGTTTTCAATGTATCTTTTCACTGACTAAATTTCTATTCGAACCTGTGATTTGTGATCATTTTATGATTGAAAAGAAATTACCTTGTTTTTATTTGTTTGGAAATGAGTTAAATACTGTTCATTGCTGGTGTTAATTTGGCACAAGAAGACTGCAGATTTCTTGTTTATATTTTTCAAAGGCTTGCTTCAATGTTTTCCTATTACCACTTCTGAGTTTTCATTATGGTAAGGTTTGGCCTCTAGTGTTAAAAATGTAACCTTATTTCATAGCAAGCCATGAGCACGCTGGAAAAATAATTTCTTCTAAAATTGCTCTGCATTTTTCTCTTCTATCTTAGCCACTATATTAGCTCCACTCCCTGTTCTGACTGCTGAAACACATCCCCACCCAATAATGCTGCCATCTTCAAATTTGACTGTAGGGATGCTATTAATGAGCTGGTCCCCAGTGTCTGGTTTCTTGCACACATGCTGTTGGGAACTTTGGCTAAGTAGCTCAGTAATTGTTTCACCAGACCAGGGGACGTTACTTCTCACAGTCGATGAGTCATTAGTAATCCTGGCAAGTTGTCAGCACCGTTTCCTGTTACTGTGAATACCTAATTTGATAGGATTTTGAAAAATTCAAGCATGGTCTAAGTAACTATTGTAATTGGAAGAGGTAGTTGACAAGTCGTGATTTTTGGTGCTTGAGTTTGGATCGAAATCAAAAAGAGCCCAACAGATGTGTACAGATGCTTGACTAAAACTGAATGGTGGCACAGTTGTTGAAATTTGGTACAAGAGCTGAAAAAAGGGAAAAGATTGATCGGTTTTTAAAATTTCTATGTTACAAATGCAGTTCTAAAATATAATCTTTGTTTCTTTAAACTCACTCAGATTTGTAGTATTAGTAACAACTGTATTGAAAACTATTAAAGATTTGCACTGCAAATTGTGTACTGCACTAATACACAATGTTATATTGTTTACTGTAACGTTACTGTAACAGTTCCTTGGAAACGCTTGAGTTGTATTTTACAAGGTCTTTCAGGCTTCTTCTGCATTTGATCATATTTTGCTTTAAGAAACTTGTACCAAATTATGAATTTTAAAATCAATCACAGCCATCCATCAATCCATTTATTAGCTTTATTGTCTGTGATTAGGTCACAGCAGTAACAGATTCATGACGGAAATCCACCCAGCAGTCTCAATGGCAATACTTTCCAACTCATTCTGAGGGATCCCAAGACATTCCCAGGCTAGAAGGGTTATATAGTCCCTCTGCTATGGGGCTTCCTCCTCCCAGACCTGAAAAACTTCCAAAGAGAGGTGCTCATGCTGATCAGATGCCCTTTTGATGTGGATATATAGGGACTTTCCTCCAAGCCTCCCCCGGATGAAGGAACCGCTTCACTATATTTCCGAGGCTAAGCTCGGCCAGCCTACAGAGGACATTCATTTCACCTGCTAGTATCCAGGATCTCATATCAGTCGTAATTCATATCTCATCACAGTAGGTGAGGGTTGGAACCTAGACAGACAGTAAATTGAGAACGTTGTCTTTTTTTTCTAAGATTTTTTTATCATCACAACAGGCTGGAGAAGCACCTGCATTAAAGCTGATGAAGCCCTGTCAGTCTGTCTCCTGTCCCAACCTACACCATCACTCACAAAGGTCAGGATACTTGAAGTGCTTAATGTCACTCCAGCATTTTTTAGTTGAGAACAATGGCCCTGCTACAAACAGAGCCGGGCCTGTGGAAACGCGTTCACTCCAAACTAGAGCGGAGCACAGCCGGGCTGCTGAAGTAGAGCCAGTGGAAAAGGGGTAATAGTAAAACCTACTTGCCACTCATTTGTTTCAGTGCCAACTGGAGGTCATGAGCAGAAGATTCAACCACATCATCTGCAAAATGGAAATATATGACCATGAGGTTCCCAAACCAGAAAAATGTATCTGCATGACTTTGAATCACAAACAGGATCTGGACAGCGCTTACTGGGAATATATTGTAAAAATATTTACATTTATGTTATCTCCTCTATTCATTTTATTCGGTTCTCTACACCTAAAGTACATGTAAAAACATATAACTTTACAAGGCAAAGAAATATTGATTTTAAGTTATATATATGACAAAGAATAAAAACAACACTATACAAAACTCTGCATAATACCAAACTTTTTCTAAGCGAAGGGTAATCCACTGAGAGCCTAGATGAGCTAAAGAACATCCTTGCAGCAGGCCACTTCTGCCTTTGAAAGTGACATGGAGATTACAGCAATCCAAACACCTGCCCTCTCAATGTGGGGAGGGACAAACATAAATCAGCAGAGGTCTTTTTTTAAGATGCTTTTTTCCAGTTCTACCATAAACAACCGTTTTTAATGGCATGAAACCAAAGAGTGTGTATTTCTGCTCTCCAGTTTCTTTTGTTGTAAACCCTCTAAACCTTCAGAAAATGTGGTGGTTGGTGAAGAGTTTTACAGCGTAAACAAAAAAGGAAGGAGCAATGAACGACAGCTGGTGGGGGTCTGTCACAACAGACTAAAGCTTGACCACTTGTGCGCTCAGGGTTTATGTGGGTTCTTCTAGGATTCAAACCCTTCACTGAGCAGCTCCAGATAATCACATCAAGATGAGAAATTTCTAAAATGGGTTATGTTGATGTGTATGCAGTATTACATCACTGGTCAAGTTTATAAATGCAATGTGGCAATGGTTCAATAGTTTGCTTTTAAGTGGTTTGTAAATCATTTTTTGAACAAATGATAGAATTTAGTAGCTTGGTTTTTGAGAGACCAATGTGTTGTACTGAATCAATGTTCAGCCAGTTTCCCAAAGGGAAACCAAAGTTGATCTTTTCAAACCTAAACATTTGTTTAAATTAATACAAGTTTCATAAATAAAACCTTCAGCATTTTTCAATGGCTTTATGGTCTAATCTAACTTTTCCTAATATTGTTGTAGGCCAGCAAATCTATTCAGTCATAAACATTAAATCATCTGGAAGCAAGCTGGGAGAAGGCTTAATGAATAATGAAGTGTTGGACTAAAAATGTCCTCAGCTTTAGCCAGACCCTGAGTTGCTGACTCATGCTAATTGGAGCTGGCCTTTAATGAGAAGTTCTAGTGTTTGTAAGTGGTTGTGTCAAGAAAGGAAAAAGCAGATTGGAAAGTCTTTGCTTATGGCTGTTCACCTCTCTGGGCTTTGTTCTTCATCACCATTGTCGTATACAGTGTTAATGGTCCAGTCCGCATTATTCTCAGACATCAAAGATGAGGCTCATTTTCTGACTCTTTAGCTGAAGATCTGCTGAAACAGAAGCTGAAGAGGAGCATGTGCCTTTTTTGAGTGAGAGAAGAAATGATGTTGTTGAGGGATAATGTGTTTTTGTTGCTAAGGAACTGTCTGCAAACCAGAAGGAGAGAAAATGATCAACATTATAACACTTTATAGGATCTTGTACAATTGGAAAGGATTCTTAGAGAACTCTGTAGAACTAAGTTGTGCATGAATGAATGAAATAAAGGTGTACTCTGTTGAAGGTTGTGATCACTTTTAAACATAATAAATTGTTAAAATGGAAGAGATTACTGTTGGCTTCAGCTGAAAAAGCAAAAAAAAAAAACACACATTTTTGCTTTGGTTATCATTTTGTCTTAGATACACAGAAAGTTGTAAACGTATTTGCATTGCCTTTAATCAATAACAACTGGAAAATTATTAGTTTTAGTCTGGATTTCTTATTAATTTTGTTATGTTTTTATCATCTAAAACTGTTAGAATTGCCTTGTTTCTGGAATGTGCTGCACAAATAAACTTGACAATGACAATGATTTATGATGATGACGATGAAGATGTCACTGATTGACTTTTACAGCCTTTTAACAACAAATGAGATCAGTCTGATTGAGTGCCATGTACAGTATATAAGGATGGCAGCTTCAGGTGACATTCTAGAAATGAACACAGTTCTAAAACAACATACGTCTAAAGATTCGGTGCAGACACACAAACTGTTCTGTAGCCGAGTGCAAGCAACTGAAGTTACATTTGGGCAGCCATGTGAAGTTCAGTGAATAACGGAGTGACTTGTGCCCTTTTTGGTTAATCAAACACCAAATACTCTTTCCCAGTTTTTGCTTTTTTTTGTTTTTTGTTGAGAATTTACAACAGATAGTGATAAACCCTGGCATTAACTGAGGATCCAAAATATCAATAAATTTGCAAAAATGAAAAGAAAGTTTGTTGTAATACATTGTGTGAAGACAGGTATGATGGTACCGTTATGACTGCAATTCATTATAATAGTATAATTGAATAAAAAGTTTAGCATAGTGTGAAGCCTGTGCACGGATGCCATATTGAATGTTCATGCTACCAAACCTGTGTGCCAGGTAAAATAGCAGTTTGCTATTGCGTTAGTACACATGCTTTTTGGATTATTAATTTGAGATGAAAGTATGATGTTAACAGATGACTCTGGAACAAAGCCCACAGAGACATTCCATGTTTAAAAAGTAAAACATTTCAATGGATTTCGGACAGTTTTTTGTGGAGAAAGACTTGTATAATCTGCCACGGAAGATCTTCAGAGAGATTTATCCAGACACCCTTTTGAGGGAGTTTTGCTTAGTTTTACTTACACATATGTCAGCAACTTCCTAACTTAAAATAGTCCTGAACTATTCGGGTGATATCATGACCCTTGTTACTCATGACGAACTGATGTTTAAGCTTTTGCTGTTTTGCATGTTTCCAAAGTAATCCCAGCCATTATGAACTGCGCATTCATAGCCGGTTTTAAAAGCCAGTTTGTTTATTATGTTGATTATAAACTTGGAACTTCCTAAAAATATTTTTATTTTTAACTTGCCATGGACATATTAATTTTGTTCTGATGGGGGGAAACAGACTCGAACAGAATTTGAGTGGCTAATCTTGGCACAAGCTCATTACATTATATATTATGGCAGTTCATAAAAAGTCACTCGATTTTTATTTTTATTTTTTTTTTTTTGAGATAGGAGAAAGGGGTTGTCTGTTTCAGTGACATCAAAGACAAAGCAAACGAATATTCTTTCATTCTGGTCACCAGAGGGCCATCTCCTATAATTAAGAAATTAAAATGGATGGTTAACTCTGATTAAATTAATTACTGTTAACAATATCATTGTCTTTCTCTATTAATCTTTAAGGCAGTTCTATAGATAAAGTCTGGTATAATTTAGTAACTCCAAAAACATCAATAAAACATATCTGCCATATAAGGAACTGTTATGTGCAGGAACATTAATGCGGATACAAGAGAAACCAAATATTTACATACACTCTGAATCAGAAATATAAAACACACAAAACCTTTTTTCTGTCATCATTTGAAATTAAATCAGAAAAAATTGTTTAATTTCTTAGGTCAGCCAGGCTTACCTAAATTATTTTTATTTGCTATATGATAGAATAATAAGGGACATCTTTTCATGGGCTATTTTGTTACTATATTCCAACTCAAAAGATTACCTTATCCAGTATCCACGCACAAAACTCTCCCAAGTGTTTGTGGATATTTTGACTAGTTACTTGGAAAGAAATCATGTAACTGAATGAGGAGGCTTGCAACGCTTTTGCTCAAACACATCTTTTATGTTCTGTCCACAAATTTATGTGGAGCTGAGATTTTGGACATATGACGGAAATCCCAAAATACTGATTTTGCTGACATTTTAGACTGGCTATTGCCTTCCTACACTATTCTACTCGATTCAAATCTCACTTAAAGCAGAGTCTGTTTAAAATTGTGCATAAAGCACTACCGGAGAGAGACTTGGATTCTCTGCGGTAGAATTCCTAAGGAGAAGTTGTGAACAATGTTGATTTTCTTTGCTGTTTTACAATTGTAGTTTCGTCAATGGGCAGCATAGGAAATGCACAAAGCTGTTCAGTCCTTGTTGGTCACCCTTCCAAATACTGAATTAACGTTAACAGCCACCTCGATCAGATTGACACTTCCCTTTTTTGAATTGACAGATAGTTGTTTACAGTGCAGGCAATTTCTGGTAAACTTCATGGCGTCAATCTGGCACATTAGATACATCATGGGCAAGCATTAGCGATCGGCTATAATTTTAACCTCGACAGAGTTCACGGTTCCAGGAAGCAATTGTTTCTTGATAGCCGAGAACCCAGACCCTCTGTACTATGCAAAGTGTAGAGCAAGGGGCTGATATTGACCAGGCTCTGTCCTCATTCCAATTTGTAACTAGTGATGGCATGGCTACCTTTGAAAAGTAACTTGATTACTGGTTATTCCTTGAAAATGTAATCTAGTTATTGAACTGACTATCTAAAAAGCAATCACGTTACATTACAAGTTTCTTTATTAGTACTTACACAGCCCCCAACACCGCAGCATAAAATTGACAATCAGGGCAAGACAAGTGGATTCAAGGGCAGCATTTCTTCTATTCTTTTCTGTCTGACTAACTTATTCAATTTTTCTCAAGTTACTGGTTGTGTGCTGAAAATCAGATTTGGTTGATTGGGTGGATGGAGTCCTCCTGCATTTAAATCCCAGCTCTCTGCTTCAGTGGGACTTGCTCTGTCAGTTTGACTGTGCCATGCTGAGACTCCAGGTACTTCTTCAAATTTGATGAAATATTTTTGAAGCCAGATAGTTTGATAGGTTAGAATGCTATTATTGCAGGACAAAATGATTATGTGCAGGTTTTATAAATTGATTTCAGACAGTAAAAAAAATAAAAAAATAAAAATAAAAATAATTGTAAAAAATAGGAAAAAAAAGTTTACAATAAATATCAATCCACATTATCTGACAAACCTTAAAACATAGTAAAATACAATTGATTTGTTGAAAAGTTATTTTTTCATGAAATAATGTAAAATGGCATTTTATTAAACTACAGGAAAATCACTCCTTATACTGTTTTCTGTATTTTTAAGAGTGTAACAATTGCACTTTACCAGCAAAGAGGGAACAACAAACCTTAATATTGTCATCATTAGCTGACATAAACTAAAAAAGATGCTTGAATCTCCAGCTAAAAAATGTGTATGTCTCTCCTACCTCCATTGTTTGCATTTATGGCCAAATAATAATAATAATTAAAAAAAAACAATATGATGCTGCCACTGATACTTAAAAGTTCTGATAATGTTCTCAGACTTACAAGCTTCCCCCTCCAAATGTAATGTTGGTCATCTGGGTTACAGAATCAATCCATCCGTCCGTCCGCCCGCACACCCTTATCCTTACTGGGTTCAGAAGGGGTGCTGGTGCCAGCGAACGTTTTATGCGAGAGGCAGGGTACACCCTGGACAGGTCGCCAGTCCATCACAAGGGTTACAGAACCCCTTCTTACAAAATACTGTGATGGTATATTTTGTATATTCTTGCATACAATTATTTGAGTAGATGAACATGGCACAGGCAGTATCCTTTTGGTGTTACCTGAAAACACACTCACAGTTTTGTGTCCATTTAACTCTATGCTGTGAATGAACTTATCAACAGCTTACAAACCCTACTGTTACCAGAGCTTTCCTAAATAGGCTAAAGGCATAATAATTTTAGTGTATGTAAATCTCTAACTTTGAAGAAAGTAAAACTATATTCTCTGAAAAAACATTCATGTAATTATACTGGCATTTAGCAAAACATTATATAGAAAGCATTGTGATAATTCTAAGCCTGAAGGTGATTCCATGGTAATAGCAGAGGTCATTGAGTTAGCTACAAAGGTCAATGGTGGCAGAGCACCAGGGGTGGATAAGATTCGCATCAGATGCTGAAGGCTCCAGACAAGGTTGGCTCTTGGCACGGACCACATAGGCGGCTGGTTACACAAAAGGGCAACCTGGGTTACAGCAACTCTAACACTAACACACACACAATGCTATATTTTTAAAGGACAAGTTGCTGATATGTGTTCCAGTACAGTACAGTACATGTGTTGTTTTCTTGTAGTTGTAATGTCAACTTTGCAGTAAATAGTTTAATAGCTGTACATTATTTAGGAAAACATAATCCATTAAGGCATCTATTCATCTGATATCTAAAGTTATGACTGTCTCTTGATTATATGATGTAGTATTCATGTCCCAGAATGTGTCTCCCGCTGTGAAAAAGAGGGGAAAAAAGAGCTATTAATGTTCAATTAAAGACAAATCTGTACTATATTATTGAAAAACTGCTAAATATTCAGTGTAAAATCATTATGGGTCTTTCCAAAAGCCAATTAAAAAATGCAATGACTACATCATTTCTAAGTGGTAGTTTAACTTCAGTTAAAAAGGCTTACATGTGGATGTTCAGTGTTTGATGTAGCAGTCTGACTAAGAATTGCTTTTCTTAGTATTCTCAAACTATTAAAAACATATCTGAATATACACAGTTAGAACTAACCTGGGACCCTATCTACAGTACTCCTTAATAGTAAGGTCTCCTCTCTCTTCCTTCAACCATTTTATTAAATTTGGTTACAATGGCAAGCTGGGGAAAAGAATGATTGGGGTCGGCACTGTCACAAACAGATTCAGCAATTATAATGCTGAAATTTTGTCCGCTGCTGTCTTCCAGCTTTAACAGACACAAATCAAATTTTAACACAGGCCTTGTAAATGGAATTACCCTCCCATTTAAGCAAACTCCTATGTTGTCATGGCAAATACAAATTAGGATTTTTTTTTGCAAACCAAAGGCAAAGAATCTCTAGCATGCATGGATGTTTGCACTGATGTTATTTAGAGATTAGTTCATAACTTTCATGAGGAAAACTTATTAACAGTCTTCACATGCTTGGCTAAATGGTAGATCTTTTTCGTGAACATCATGAGCTGGCACTTTCACAAAGGTAAAAGGTTGTGTTTTCTTAGAGGACACATTTGAAGATGATTGCAGGAACACTGCAGAAGTGCATATATAATTTAGTTGACATTCAGATTTTTTGTATTATTATTATACTGGCTAATTAGCTGGAGTATGAGTTTTTCCCTATTTAAGATACTTGATCTGTAGGGCATAATAACTCTATGTCTGAATAAACATTTCAATTATTATCTAAAAAGTAAATGGTGATAGATAGATAGATAGATAGATAGATAGATAGATAGATAGATAGATAGATAGATAGATAGATAGATAGATAGA
>CAEFZX010027584.1:0-19528 GCA_903066825.1 Alfaro cultratus | reverse complement strand
ATCTACAATGTCAATAGTCATGAAAATAAAGGAAACTCATTGAATGAGAAGGTGTGTCCAAACTTTTGGTCTGTACTATATGTTCTGTCAAAGTAAGGCAAAAAGAGGATAGTTAGTTCAGCTAAATTCTCTTTAGTTCACCTGAGGTGATTTCAAGTAGTTAAATTTTAAAAAACTCATTAAATGAGATTACCATATGTTTATTTTTTTTATTTTTTATTTTTTTTTTTTGCAGTCCATTAACAAAATGCAATTACGTGTAGAAAAGAGAAAATGATGTTGAGTCAATAGTGAAGGTTTTGAGTGCATCTCACCATGTTGTGCAGCTCTAACCATGAGCTGCACAACAGTGAAATCACCTTTTCAATGATTTTATTTTTAAAATCTCTAAAAACAAAATCATTGAAAAGGTTTGAAAGTTTAAATGAACTAAAGTTTGGTATCTTGTAAAAGAGTTAATAGAATGCAATTTGGCAAATGACATGCTTGCAGGGTACATACATCTTTTGTCATGAAGTGAGTGGTGAGGAGGTGAGGGAGAATGCCAGGAGACCCAGGTAAGCAAATAATGATGATTTAATAATGAACAAAAAGCCAAAGACAGTCCAACAACCGTGGCAGCACTGCTGAGCGGGAACAGGGGACTCACCACAGGTAGCACACGGCAAACGAATGGACACATACAACAGACTGGCAAACATCAGACGAGGACCCGACAGAGACGCAGACACACAGGTGAGACTAAATACACAAGAGGTAATCAAGGAACGAGACACACCTGGGAGTAATCAAGGGGAGACAGGACAACACGGAGAGCACAGAGACGCAGAAAACTTGAAATAAATACACAGAA
The DNA here is from genome assembly GCA_903066825.1 of Alfaro cultratus. Lineage (NCBI taxonomy): Eukaryota > Metazoa > Chordata > Actinopteri > Cyprinodontiformes > Poeciliidae > Alfaro > Alfaro cultratus. The sequence goes on along the minus strand of CAEFZX010027584.1, from coordinate 18,675 downwards.
AACACGGAACCTGACATCTTTAATATTTATGATAGAACTTTGTTGCAGTGGATGGTTGCTGAAAACAATACTGCAAGGACTGCAGTTACATATGAGGAGCACTTTGCATTTATGTGTTATTACTGTAGAAGAGATGAACCACTCAGGTCAACTCTGTAGAGATGGAATTAAATATTACTTGAGATTTTAATGAGTTTTTTTACCCACTGTGTTGACACAGCCAAGGCCAAACATTATCAGGATAGAGCAGAGAATGTGATATTTATTTGGATATGAACAAAATAGTAGTTTATTTGAATGAACCGTCTTTCAAATGTTTTTATGCATTAAGTGTTTTTGCTGGGAGGAAAGTCTGGATGAGAATGAATTCACATGTGAAAAAAGATGGACTCAATTTCTTTTTTCGCCACTCATCAGAGCTTTTGAAAGCTTGTTGTGCCTGGACAACAGAAAAGTGAGAGAGTAAAGTGGACATATAGGACAGATGCTGCCAGGAGTGAAGATGTTCTTCATTAGCAGTTAATCGATTTTCTGACTCAATTAAACCATTTTTACATAACTGAAGGTTTTCACGGCATGCAGACTCCTGGGATGAGTGCAGACGACACTCTCTTCTTTTCTCTAACGATGCCATTTTTGTATTGAAATCAATAACATTTATCTTGATATAGTGTGCTATTGTCAACTGAATATGAAATAATTTTCATACATGCGGATATGTAGCATTTGCTGCCTGGGGGATTTACCTATGCCCTCCAAGATAGGATCATTTGCAGTTATTAGTTTCAGTCAGAAACAATGGAAAAGTCACAAACAGTCCCAGAAAAAACCTTGATTTTTCACTATTGAAGACTGCTCTCAGGAGAGCTTAGTTAGCACTGAATAATGCAAATCATATAAGCAATAACAATGCGTACATATACCTACACTACTATCCATCCATTCAATAGTCCATCCATGCAACACTGAAACATATCCAAAAACTCACAAAACGTTTCACAAAACCCAGCCACTGCGGAAATGTTTGTATTTCACTCAATTAAATGGCTCAACAGCCATTAATGAAAAATGTTACAATTCGTCCAATTATAAGCAAGTTTTGTATCAAGGAAACAACACATTCATTTATGTTACATTTAAAATAGAACATTCACAGCACATTCAGAGTGTCTTCCATTTATCCATTTCTTGAAGTTTGTGAGAGATTCTAAATGCATCTTAAAATGACAATGTTTTGGTTATCTTATACGATGCATGAGTAAAGAAAAGAACATAAATCTCTGAAAAAGTTACTTTAAACTCATCTGTGGACATATAAAATTTATGGGCTAACATAATAGCTTGCATAACCAGCACTGCTGCTGTATATTTTCAGCATCACATGAATAATTCCTGATCTGCCTTCATTGCTCACCCATCTAACACTTGGTCTGCTAAATGAAGAGTTGAAAAGCATGACTTCTGATCTTCCTTAGAACAATCATGGCAGCACTTTTTCTAGAGATAAAAATTAAATGTCAAACTGAGAGTAACGACAAAGCATCAGCATGCATCAAAAGATTTGCTGAACAATCCCCATCATACCTCTTACATCAGCCCAGGTCAATTTCTACCATTAATAAGACACCTTCTGGCCAGGTTAGCATGATTTCTGAAAGGTCTGAGACAGCGTGAGAGGTTGAAGTCAACATGATGCTGTTACTCCTGCAGGTAATGACAGAGCAGTAATGTTGACAGTTGTGGACCTTGACACATTGTGCGTGATGCCATCTGGCCATGACACATTTCACACCTGAACTGTTTCAGACATTTTCCAACAAAGATGTTCCAGTGTTTTACCAAGACATTCCCAGTGTGTTTTCCACTAGAGCCAAGACAGAGCCATGCTATCAGTCATCATCCAGTAAGCAGCTGATCTTCTCCTCATTTTATTCTGTATATTTGTGAATAACTCTAATACACGGAAACAGTAAAACCTCACAAATCATTTCATTAATCTTAGTGTCTCTGCAAACAGTCGCCCAACTACCTGCAGCATGATTAAAGGGACAGTACTCCAGACACATAGTGCCAATTTATAGCTAAATCACATAATCAAGTTACCTTTAGTTAAAAAATGTTGCATAATATAAAACATAGTGTAAAATTAATTTGACTATACAGTTTGATGCCTTGTAATTGGCCTCTTTCTCTTTAAGAACCTTCTACTTTTTTTGACATGCCCCTTCAGCAAATCATCACAACAGTGCTCCTCCTTGATGCCTTTACAACGGTTCTTAGGAGAACTGCACTGAGAAGTAGTTGTTAGGATAATCTGAGTAGATGTGCCATTCCACCAGCTGTCTCAATCTTAACCTCCTGAGTTGATAGAACCCGTTCTGACCCTTCCTGTAAAGAGCATCAGAGTTAACAGAGCAGTCCGGATTCTTGTTAAGATGGTGCCCAAGACATTTGAACTTACTGTTTGTCTCAATGGTCACAACATCAATGAAGCTTTGGAGGGGGATGATCTCCTGAAATCCATCATTTCTTTAGTGTTGGTGATGTTCAGCTGGAGATGGATTGTCATGCAGTGACCCATGAAGTCCTCCACAAAGCTCCGTGCTCCCCCTCCTGGCTTGTCAAGGTCTTGTCTTGTTATGAGAGTTAGTTTGTAATCATTTTGTTTATGTAGTATAATTTATGTGTCGGTTCTTTAGCACAGTATATTGTACAGGCATACAAATACCATAACATGGTTTAAATTACGTTTTTTTTCTGCTCCTTTTCAAACAGAAAAGTAGTGGTAAGCTAATTATTTTGTTGTTCTGATTACTTGTTTTCTTGTTTTTAAAAAAATAAATACATATTTTGCTTATATGATAGTTATTTCAAACAAGTCAGCAGAAACCTACAGGAACTGCTGACATTTATCCAGATATGTCTTCTTAATTCAATTCAAATGATTAATTCAATTCAAAACAAATGTAATCTCAAGCCACTTCACAAAAAAATATATTTTCATTTCAGTTAAACATACATTCCAATCATAGTTATGTTCAAATACTTATTCAAAGTCAATTAGAAAGTTTCTAAGAACCCCAGCAGATTTCATAGTCATTGACCTTCATTCCTCCTGGACTTGCATGTAGAGACAATCACTTGTGTTCAAAGCATAAAGCTACCAAAGATCATTTTATTCTTAATTATTATACTTCAAGAGCAGTTTGAAATATGAATTAGTTGATCCTGTTTAGAGTAATTTTTTCATTCTCTTTGTCCCCAAAGAGGAGTATCCCGTGTGACCCACATTAAGACAATATTTAATACCAATTTCACATGACCAAATTCTCTGCATATTTAGTGCAGCACAGTCCAGCAAATATATGGGCTGCAGGCCCCCTGTATGTTTAACCAGCTTAAAAAAATGTATGAAAATCAGGTTGGCTGTTTTCATGTTTGGAACAAGTGCTTCCAGGTTCTAATTCCATCTCTTACTATTGAGTATTTCATAAAATGTCTTGATTCTCAGTTAAGTTAACTGAGTTAGCTGCTCTGACTTTGCCAGAGCAGCTAACTAAACAACAACTGTGCTGGTGCAGTTCTCGCTTTTTCTGTTGTGATACAGCCTCTTGGTTTCAAACCCCAGGATATCCATCTCAGACACTGATTAGATATATTCATGTAATAAATGAAAAAAAAAATGATGCAAGTACAAATAAACTTAATGTATACACCTTCCTGGGAATTTTGCTAGAAGAAAGCCTGTGCTTTGTCTTTGAACTGATAAGACTGAAGTAGAAACATTACATACCAACTGATAAAAACTGTGTGTGTGTGTGTGTGTGTGTAGGTGTGTGTGTGTGTGTAGGTGTGTGTGGGTGTGTGTGTCTTGTGTGTAGGTGTGTGTGTGCGTGTGTGTGCGTGTGGGGTGTGTGTGTGTGTATGTGTGTGTAGGGGTGTGTGTGTGTGTGTGTGTGTGTGTGTGTGTGTGCGTGCGCGCGTTTGGGCAGGCGGTGAAGGTGTGTCACCTTTCACTATGGACTACTCTGTGTTCCGAAGTATTCTAGGTGGAACACAGCAGAGAAAATATAACAGAATGGAGGATGTAGAGAAGGTTTTTGCAGTAGACTAGTCAAAGTCCAGACCTCAACCTGCTGATAAACTGTGGTGGGATTAACGCAGGCAAACCTCAAAAAGAAGGAGTGATGTTTTCAAGGAGAGAGCTCTACAATGAAGTTAAACTGTCATGTTTCTACTGGCTACTAAATACTGCTACCCACACAACTTTTTCAGCATTGCTTTGATAATGTTAGGTACAAAGACCTTGACAATCAATGAGAGAAAAAAAGTATATATATTTGAATGTGAAGCTACTTGCTCAGGACCTCTGTAAAAAAGTTTCTTACATTGGATTTAAAATATAACAAAATGTCATTTTGCATTTAAATTGATTAAACTTGCTTACTTTTAGTTCTTTAGTAACACAGTTACTTTAAAAACACATGTTTGATGACAGTACACACATACAATAAAGAATTGCATCTTGGTTCCTTGAGAAGAAATTGCAGCAATATTTTTTGATTATGTTTCTGTGCAAGACCAAAATGGCTTGCAGAAAATGTCCTTCATATGATAAAAAAAGCCTACAAAGCAAAAAGATATGCATCACCAAGGCAATATTGAGAAGTATATATTTCTCTGACTTCACAGATAATTTACTGTGTTGCTAGAAAAAAAAGTACAGAGACAGATAAGGAAAAAAGATATCCATTCCATTCCAGTAAGTCACATAAAAATACTGCATTCTGCCTTCCAAAACTACGCAATGTGTGGCATATTGTGTTTCTAGTTCTGTCTGTTTCATCTTTTTAATCAATTGTGATGATCAATAACATGGCCTTTTTTAATTGAACATCATGTTTCTGTGGAGACAACATATCAATGTAATATATGAGGAAGAGCAAAGGAGAAAGAAGAGATATAGGGCCGCTTCTCTTTAATGCTAATGAATTAGAGTAAGCTGTAATACAGCAAAGCGTAATTAAGCGATATGGGCCACGCATCGACGTGTTAGGGCATATTAGATGTGCTACTTAATGCGACCAGGCAAATCCAAGCGCCATATTGATCAGCCCTTTAATGTTCTCAGACTCGGCCTCAACCCTCCACCTCCATTTCATTCTCCAGTCATTACAGTCAGGCTGCTCAGATTTAGTGTAGCTGCAGGCAATATGATGATACACTCAGAGATGGCAAAATGGAAAAAGAAAAAGGCCTAAAAACTCTGATGCACAGCATTTTGTCACCTTCATCTTTTTTCTCCCAGCGTAGAATCAATAAGTGTTGCTCGCTGCTAAAAGCTAAATATACATGTCTTCCACTGGCAAAAGAGCATTTCCTTCCAGCCATGTCCAATCAAACCAATACCCTAAAGAATCTGTGCCAGTAGACACATTGGAGCCCTTAATAGATAAGTATTGATAAGTCTGTGATTTGGGAAACTGGAGGGCACTGAAGGGAGTGTCGGAGAATAAAGAGCAGGAGGAAAGAGACGAGAAGGGAAAGCTATTGATTAGCACTCGGATTCAGAAGGCTCAACTACAGTGACTTCTTGGCCCTACACTAAACAATATGATGGAAGATCAATGAGCTTTGCAGGAGTGAGCTGCTTCAAAGGAAGAAGTGTTGTGGGGTTGGATGGAGGTCGGTGCATATGCACGCCAGGGTCATCGCTTACACATTAATGAGAGCTCAGAGTCCTGAGTCACAATGCTTTACGCATTAATTACAGTGGAGCTCCTCATCTAAAGACACAATGGAATATGGAAAGGGCCATCGGAGCACAGTCTGAGAAACCCAAAGGGAAATATTATCCTTGAATGTACAGCTGTTTGCTTAAAAAATTGCTAACAGAAAAACAATTACTAGTCTCGGGAACAAAGGCCAAGAAGGCTGAGGTACAACTGATGTCTATGAAGAGAAGCTGATTAAGCTCATCTCTCTCTCACACACACACACACACATGCACACACACACACACACACACGTACACACACACGCCTACACCCCCACACATGCATACAAATAATCTAAAAGGGTAAAGTTAATCCAAACACAGGTTCATGTTTATTACTACAACCCGTCTACTTTGATGCAGATGCAACCCTGACTTAATAAAGTCCGACAAGCAGTTAGGATGCATCCAGATAACGGTAAAAATCTAAGTCAAGAATTCAAATCCCAAGTTGTTTCCAAATCGTGGCCTTTAAGTTAAACAAGTTATTTGACTATAACAGTACAATTATAGAAATTAGACATTATTTTTAAATGAGTGTTAATGTTTTTCATAACAATCAGCAAGAATAAATGCATGACAGAGTATTAGAGCAATGGTAAGAAAAAAAAAATCTAAATACAAATTATGAAAACAAATTATATTACAAAAAATTATTACTTTTTTTATATTATTACAACTTTATTCTGGTAATTTGCCTTTATTCTCAAATTGCTGCTATTGTAATGAGGAAGTTGATCCTTAATGCAAAAGAATGGATGCTTTTATTTAATTAATAACTAAAATAATTTAACTGCAATACTAAAAAAACTTTTTCAACACTATTTCATGTTCAAACAAACCATTTGCCACTAAAATGACAAATGATTTAATTTATTCAACTACCATATATCCATCCATCCATCCATCCATCCATTTTCTTACACCTTCATCCCTATTGGGGTCGGGACGTGCTGGTGTCTATCTCCAGCTAAAGTTCCGGGCGAGAGGCAGGGTCACCCTGGACAGGTCGCCAGTCTGTAGCAGGCACACAGAGAAAGACAGGACAAACAACCATGCACACACATTCACACCTAGGAAGAATTTAAGAAGACCAATTAACCTGACAGTCATGTTTTTGGACTGTGTACCCAGAGAAAACCCACGCATGCACAGGGAGAACATGCAGACTCCTTGCAGAAAGACCCCAGGCTGAGAATCAAACCCACAACCTTCTTGCTGCAAGGTAACAGTGCTACCTACTGCGCCACTGTGCAGCCCACTACCATATATAATTATTCATAATAAGCTGATTTTTTTTAAAGTAGAACATCATTATAGCTTATCAATTTTTCGTGTCAGCTGCATCAAATACTGACTGAAACAACAAACTGTGCATCAGTTCACAATTCAACCTTCTACTCCCGACTGGATTTAAAATCTCATATTAACATATTGCTTAAAGCTACACTGCATAGCAGTTCTCATGGTTCTGGGATGTTTTGGCTTTCTCCTGCTCTCTAGTGTCCCTTGCTTCCACTTTAAGTGGTTTAATCTAGACACTGATTACCCTAGTGTGCATATTTGTATTCATCTTTGTCATTGTTTCCCGCTGGATCCTTGTGTCTACTTTGCTCTGCCCTCTCATGTTCCCCAGTGATCTGTGATTTCTCTAAGTGTTTTTGGGCTAAGTACAAGCTTTGGCTTTGGACTAGTGAAGCCTAGGTGTAAATTCAAACTGGAAGACTCTTTCCAATCTCACCTGCATCATCCAATCATCATGTGCTTCTACCGCAGCCTATCAGCAATTGAACCACATCTTGACATAGCCAATCATCAAACAACCTTCCATTTATAAGGCCCTTCATCCATGGCTTCATCTGCTCACCAGCTGAGCTTCAAGCTGTGTGTTTGTATGCCATGCCTTTGAGTCAGTTATCTCACTCAGGTAGCTGATCCTTTTCCTTGACAATTGCAGCTCTTCCTCCTCTGGTCCTGTAAGCAGAAGAGCTGCTCAGCTCTGTTCCTTTACCCGCTTTTACATCCCTTACATTGAAGGAAATTTCTCTCAGTCTGGCCTCCAAACATCTCAAGCAGCCTTCCCCGCTGCTCTCCTGTCTGACAGGGATTCATCTTCATCTCCGACTCCTTCAGGGTTCATTTCCAGCAATCCGACCTGTAATCTTTCGCTCCTCTTCTCAACATCGCCAGGTTGTCCTTCTTTGTCTCAGGCTCATGTTTTTTGGTCGCCAGGATCTCCTTCTTCTCTGGATCTTAGTCAACCATTCTGATGTTCTGTCCCAGCTCATCATTAACCTCCTCTCCTTCATGGACACTCTGCATCATGGTTGTATCTCCTTCCACTTGATTCCTCTAAGTGTTGCTTCTGGTTCAGCCACTTCAACAGCCTCTCTCACTTCCACACAGCCTGGTATCAGTCTGCTCATCAGCACCTCCCATTGTATTTCTCTCAGTAACACCTGCCTCATACTGCCTCTGGGTAAGACATATAAATATACGCTACAAAAATGCACAAGCACTTTAATTCAATTTCTATCCCCTTCTTTAATAGGAAGACCTCACTCACATGCTCGCTAATTCTTCACTCAGGCTGCACTTTTAATTCTTTATGGTTTCTAAGGAATTAACAATAATCATAAAGAAAAATAAAAAGGCTATCATTATTCAGTTACGAAGTTCTGGGGCTTTGTGTTCAGCCAGAAAACCCAGAAATCCTCGGATGACTGATCTCATCCGAGGATTTTCTGGGCTTTCTGGGCTTTCAATGCCACCTGCCAAACAGTTGTTAACGAACCCATTCCACTGGGTTCGTCAAAAACTGACCAATGGGCGGCCGCACTTTGTCCCAAAGCACACGCCCCTTATCTGGAGGAACTGAAGCTCTGACAACATTGCCGGGGTTTTCCACTGCAGATGCACTGTGGTCATAGAGATTTTGAGGAAAATGATAGGTAATCATGCTCAAATGTTGTCAGTGGTGAACTTGAAATTCTGACAGCAGTTACTCAGAGTGTTTAGAGGGCAGAATACAATTTATTCCATTTCAACCATGGAATGGAATAAATTCCATTCCAATCTTGGAAAATGCAAGTGATGATGGATCAGGGCTTGCAGCCGACCTCACATCCAGTTGAAAGAAACTGTGATCAATGGCAACTACCATATGTCAGTCTGTACAAACATAACTGGTAGTAAACAATCATTTTGTGATCATAAGTGAATGTAGTTATGCTTGATTTTGTGTGTAAATGCCATAGGTAGCTCCATGTAAACATGGAAACTTGTGTTGTAGTAACTGTGGTATTTACATGTAAGAATCTATTTATGCTTCTGTTTATTTTTAAACATTTTTCCTGAAATCCAGATTTTCACAAGCTCATATTGTTTAAGTCATTTCTAACCAGCTTTTGCAAGTGCAAAATGGGTCCGACACAACATTCACTCTCACATCCATTCTGAACAAGAATTAGAAGGAACACCAACCACCACCATTTATAATGCATCCGCCAGTGGCCGAACAGCTGAAGTTATGCCTGTGGGAATGTCTGGAATGATGGCAGATGCAACATCCCCTAATCTGAAAGACAGGCTTGATAAATGACATGAAAACATTCAAGTCATATATTCTCATAAACAGGAAAAACCCATAAGACTAGGAGAGAGGGGTTAGAAAGAAGAGCCTTGATGCAAGAGGAATGGAGCCTGAGATGGACAGCAGAGTGTAACTTAACAAGAGTGTGGTAAATTTCCTATGGACAAACTGAATAGGGCAATGTTCTCAGATTCCCTTTAGAAGGTGCTTGAGAGTGATCTGAAAAGAGACTGAAAGATGTATGATTTGAGTACTGAAATGGGCAAGACTCAATTTCATGAAATAGCTGACAGACTGAATCGGTGGAAAATCTGAAATTGGAGAGGAGACAAGGCATCAGTAAGGGTGCTAGAATGACCACACGATGAAACTGACTGATTGTCAAGTGATATTATGTAAAAGACATAAAAGATTTGGAGGAAGTCCAGCTTTATTAGAGGCATTAACCATGGCAGCTTTATTACAGAGGGCGGTGATGTGCTTTTGATTCCAGAATTGACCCCTCGCTACAGTAATGGGACAGATTTCGTAAAAAGTTGAGAACTTGGACTGTGAAAATGAACCAGCTGCCTTGAAAATCCCCCATTCCCAAAAAAAGGATGAGGCAATGCCCCACAGACTGTGAATTGGCAAAGAGGAAAAACATCATGAAAGGAGTAGGTGCCATTCCAGACTCTTAACGATTCACATGATGCTGGCGCGGCCCCATATGGAAGTAGAGCAAACTTCCAACAAACAAACAGTGGTATAGTGGTGGACGTAGTAAAGCTCAATGCATGACCCTAGATATTTTGAGAGTAGAAAGTAGAAAATTTGCTCCAGATCTCAAATCCATGAACCTGCCACTCTGAGTGTCACCGCGATGCACAGCATTGATTGTGTTAATGTGATCAGAACCGGGTTGCTTTTCCCCTTAGTGGCACCAGAACCTGCTGCACAAACGCTGACACACGTTTGCTTCTGTCTTATTTGTTTTCTGGCTTGGTCTGCTTCACTCCCACCTCTGCGCCAATATCCTCTGAGCTTGGAAACGGCGCAAAGTGCACCGACATGAAATAATGCAGCCGACAGAAATAAAGAGACCTGTTGAGGAAAGCTGTTACCACGGAAACAGATTTTATTCCTAAATGATTCAGCTTCCATCTATCACCTAAGGTCTCTCCTCCTAGACTGACAACTACTGCAGACTTGTAGCAGTAGCTTGAAATTTCACATCCTGCACTGCAAGTCACGCTGCTTTTGTCAGTGCCTCTTTTAATGAGTGTGGGAAATTTTGGTATCAATTATCTTTGATACCAAAGATAATTTGGTATCAAAGATACAGACATGATCCGACATGATCCGTCGAAGAGCCGTATCATGTGCCCCTGGTCCAGCACCAACACCAGCATCTGGTGTAGATGCTGGTGCTCAAAGACTCTTCAGTCCAGAATATTTGGTCAAATTTAACTGAAGCCTGAAGCACTAAAAATGCTTGATATAATTCAGTGATCACATGTACTGCAGCTGGCCAGAGGTTGAGAGAATCAGAAGGAATACACAGGAAGTCCAACAAAACCTTGCGGACACAATATTTTGGAAGCAATAGCTGGTGGAAAAAGACTCAACTACACACAGAGGCACTGTGCTAGTGGTATTTACGATGAAAGAGAAAAAAAAAAAGACCCTAAATGGCAGACTTCTCCACTACAGAAGGAGTGTCTTCATCATGTAGATAATTCACATAGAGGAATCTGATAACTGAAAGTGAGGCAACAGATTTAAGACTAGAGGGTTCATGTACTAAGGTTGCCTAGGAAGTCAACTGTGAACCCAAAGGAGCTGGACTGAAAATGGCACACACAACATTCCACACTGCTCACCCACAACAGAGTGGAAAAATCAACTCAATCAAAATGTTAGTAGATAATTACTATAATCTATGTGCATAGGTGCACCACCAACTCTAGTGACACATTTGTCTCAGGAGTACTTGCCAGTGAGATGGAGAGGAAAAGGCTTGTGAAGGAGTTGTGGCCCACACTGATGGGCTGCCTTCTGCTCTGCTGAGAGCCATTTTATCTGCTGGCTACAGCGAGCTCTGGTTCAACTAATAGTCAGAGGGTGGAGAGCAGCGCAGGTTTCACTGGACTATGTGCACCTCCTCATTAAGCTGAAATTGCCTTTACATTCCGTTTGTAAAATATAAATGTTTCTACATGCAGCATACAGTGCCTCTCTTTTGCCTCTCTTTATGTTCTATAAGCAGTTTTTTTATCCATTCCCCAAGTATTCTTTAATCACCTTCCTAAAATAATAGCCTAATTAATTTTCTGCCAAAACTGACTTTTTTTAAATTATTATTATTATTTTTTTTTTTTGCCTCAATCATCTTTTGGCAATAAACAACTTACGCCATTATTTCAGGAAAGTGGCAGTTTATTTTTTCTGATTATTATGTCTTCAAGGTTGGAAGTTTTCTTTTTTATCTTTGAGTTTCTTCTTTATTTATTTGGGACAATTTATAGAAAACATAATGCTCAGAAAAAATGGAGGGACTCCACTAGTTTATGTTTCTTTTGCATGAAGGTCCAACACACAAAAACACCAAAATTTGTCTCCAGCTTTGGCCTGACCTAAGACAACATTTGCTGTCTGAACTGGCTCCCCTCTGTCGGCCTTGGAAGACTGGCTTTCTTCATTTCTTCAAGATCACATGAAAACATGACGTTCTGCTCCCACCATGCTTCCCTCTTCCTGTGACATCTATCAGAGGCGCCTGCAGGATCTTAACAGAGGTTCTCCATTAAACTATTGTTGCACCTGATCCACACAAACACAGCCACATTGCTACATGAACGCAATGCACATGGAACAGAAACCATGGATCTGATCCACACAAGGCCCAATTGTCAGGCACAATGGGACACACACAAACTTATATGCCTGCATAGCTTTTTATTTATTTTTTTAACAAATTATTCTAAATAATAAAGACAGAAAAGCAAAGCTTACCCATGTGAGGAGGACGCTGATTCCCAGGCTCAGGTGATGTATCTGAGATCGTGAAGTGACAACGTTTTCTTCATTTCTACTCATGACAAAAGTTTTGACTTGATTTAACTATTCAACTCTCCTATTCTAGTGTGATGCTGAGGAAGCGCGCTGAAGATGTCACGGTCTGTCAATGGAGAGTCAATGGGGTGTCCTGTCTGCGGGTCAGTTCCCAAATCCACAAAAAAAGAAAAAAACCTTGTAAAAGCGTACATGCTGGGTAAAAAGCTCAGTTTGGGTAAATGCAGTCCCTCTCAGAACCATGTCAGGGTTAAAGGTCCAGTTATTCATTTTTTAAGCTAACTTCACTGCATCGTCACATTTAGTTCACAGAAAAAGCGCCAAGCCACCAAATAAACCAAAGTAAACTGAGAAATAAAGTCCAGGTTTAGGATGTACATGTGCCCACCCCCACAGACTCACACAGATGTAGGCTACATACATACAGGGAGAATGATAAAAAGTACAATAACGATCATATATGTTCTTGCTCTGAGGAAAATCTCGAGGTACATACAGTACATACGGCTGTACGTCTGTGCCCAGCTCTACCAAAGCCGCTGATAAACTCTCCCTCACATCTTAGGAGCTATGGCTGGGATTGGAGAGCTGTCTGGTGCAACGTTCACAGACTTACTTACGTTCAACACACACGCTACACATGCTTCATGACTATAAGCACACACACCCCTAAACTCACCACCTTCACTGGTCCTCTCCTCTTTTTTTCCCCCTCCGTCCCTGTCTGCTTGTTTGTCTTTGGACTGGCTGTAGTGAAATGCAATGTCCCTTTGGGATTAATAAAAATATGATTGATATATTTATTGAATTTATTTATTGATTGATTGATCAGTTTATTTCAGAGATAGAATTTTTTTTTTTTAGGGGCTTTTGTAATTTATCTGTCTTGTTCTTCACTGCTACACAGTAAGACTGTGTGATGTATTACCTTGACAGAATACACACCAGGAGTATTAAATTTATTTTTGAATATTCTAGTTCTATTTTCAATCTCCCAAAAAATATGATTCTATTTCTTTTCAGCACCCTTAAGTCATAATGTTATTTTTGCTCTTTAAAAATTGATACGGATCAATCTTCTCATGCTGAACTGATTAATCTTTCTCCCAGAGGCTTAAATCTGACTCTTTTAGACAGACATGTGTTCCAACAAATCTTATGCTTATTCACAGTTACAACAAGAGGCATTAGCTGCCTTTCCCTTTCCTGTATGAGTTTGACAGGCTGGAGACATTGCAACAGTTAAATCCAATAACTTTCTTTTCCCTCTGCAAGGGCATTATTTTTAATGAGGTTCCTCCAGGCAAGCAGCAGCATGAATATACAAGTGTCTCACTCAAGGCTCAGAATGAAAGGTTTGACATCCATTTTTACTTTTACATATTAATGGTGGCTTGTGATAAGTGCAATTGTCATTGACATCTAAAAGTTCCCCAGGTGCTGTGCATGAATAAGAATTGGTGTCCTCTGAAAGGTCAACTTTTCAGGAGCTCTAAAAGCAATGTAGTTTGGTTACTTCTGCTGTGTGTGAAATTGGTTTGTTTCAGAAAACTGGAAATGAAAATATCAATTAGACCATAAAGAAAACAAATAATTTTTCTACCATTATTGATTTTGTTTAGGATGTTATTCATTGCTTACGTCTGTGGATTAAAGGGTGATTCAATTCAGTCTAAAACATGAAGATATTTTCACCATTCTTTGTCCAACCACTAAAGTACCAGTGATTAAGTCCCAAGACACAGGTACTTAATCACTGGTAAATTCTACAGGAAATAAATAAAGAGATCTTTGATTATTATGGTCAAACCAGACAACTGGCATCAGATGAAATCCTAAATAACATGACTTCAGTCATGGCAAAGTCATACTCGAAACACTGACTCTCCAACTTTAGACTGAACTTGATCAAAAGGACTTAACTTGGACTTCCACACCAGTGACTTGTGACTTTAACTTGGAAGTGCTTGATGTGTCTCACCAAACATAAAGTTTTACTGGAATTTGCCTGGCGCACAAACAGACCAACTGTGCAGCTCTGGCTATTTGCCAGTATGACTTCCTTCTGTTGCTGCAACATGCACACTGAGTCGTCCTTGTTGTTTACCTGCTTGTCTTTTGCATCCTGTGTTGACAGGAAAGAAGCCAATGGTAGTGGTGATGCACTGGCATTGAGCAGTACCAGGGAGACAGGCACAAACTTAAAGGACTAAAGAAAAGCTGTGAATGCATCCCCCAAAGAAGTGAAGGCTACTATACACCAGAACTCTACAGAAACATAAGAAGGTACACTTAAATGTAGACAGAACCAAGTCTAAGGAAACATCCATGTGAGGTGACTACTGCCAGTGGTACAGTGGTAGCTTCCTTAAACGTGGACATAACTGTTTTAATGTCTTCACATCTCCATATTTGAGATAAATTATTTTGTATATGAAGAAAATGTTTTAGATCTTTGAGCTCAGTTCATAAAATATGAGAGAGAAAACAAAATTGTGTTTATATTTTTAGTCAGTGTGAATATACTCACCGTAGAATAATACTATTCACCTGTAAATCGACATACTGTAGAATTAAACATACTAATATTACCTTGCTAAAATACTTACTCTTTTTGTAAGAATGCATTTAAATTAACTTACCTGTGTTTTCTGTTTGAAAGTTTTTCATCTGCTTCAACTGGTCAATAAAATAAACTGAATGAAGTGTGAAGTCTGGTCCTGGTCCTTCAAGTGTGGACACCTCATATCATTAAAACACTTTGACAGTCTGCCTCACTCAAAGCAAATTGCTGCTATCTAGGAAAAGGGAGAGAGAGAGGAGCGAAAGAACCCAGAAATACAACCATCCCTTCAGGGTTATGATAGAGTAAATCAACAAGCTGGAAGCACTCTGTTCTGCTAACCTTTAAGTCCAAAGGAGCCATCAAACACAGGCTGTTTTAACCACATCTGTACTCTTTCATTTTACTGATTGCTTTGACAGAATGCAAATATTAAAGGTTTTTATCAAAACTAACTTCTGAGTGCATGTTGGAGTGTGTGTGTGTGTGTGTGTGTGTGGATGTGAGTTGGTGTTTCTTTAATGTTTAGTAATACAGGTGTCTCAAGAATGTTTCTGAACCCTTCACAGTCCGTTTGTTCATGAACCAAATGGATATTGATATTATTATTAAAACACCTCTAATGTAAGTAAAAGACACCTGCCAGGGAAAACATCAGATAGAACCAGTCTCATATTCTACTGCATGATTTCATTCCTGTCGTGATTTATTGTGTGATAGAAGAGCAGCACGACTCGAGTCCAGGTTAAGGGAGAAAACTTCCCTCTTTAATTGTTATCAAAACTGTTACCAGGATCAGACACAAGCAGTTGAAGACAGGTAGCTACAGGTGAATGACGCTAAAACACAAGACTGACTATCCAAGACTCAAATAACTCAGATGACTGTAGGACACAGCAAGGAACTGAGCACATCAGGTAAGGTCAAATACAGTGGAGATAACAAGGGAAAGAAGACACAGCTGGATACAATCAAAGGTAAGATGAGACAAAACTGGGACTAAATCAACCAATTAAAAGGAAAACATGACACAAGAGGACTGAACTAACATAAATACATTTACCAAAAAAACAATCCTCACAATTCCCAGCAATATATTTACTCCCACACTCTCTGTCTAACCTTTAAAATATCAAAACTGAGAAACAAACAGCTTTATTCAAAATAAATCTGGATGATCAACTGTAACTGAAATCCATCAGACCCAATCATTCATGTCAAAATTACATTACCTGTATAGTCACACCTGTCCTATTTTATGTGTAAACTTTACTTTTATTGACAGACTACAAAAGAGTGACATGTTTAATGCCTTTAGTTTATTTTATCACTGTTTACTCATTTATGTGATGTTGCTGCAGTGTGAAGAAAGTCATGCTTCGCCTCCCCTCTTTTAGCTAGCTTTGAACAAGGAGCAGACTGTGTTGGAGGATGGAGTCTGCATGGACCCAGGTTGGGGATTTTACTGATGCCCATAGAAGAGATGAGAGGGTTGGACTCGGAAAACATAATGTCACCTAACCTAACTAAAATAAAGGCCTAAGTCAATCTGTGCCAAAACAAAATACCTTAGGTCATCATTTTAGGGAGATGATTATAAGCTACATAAAAGTACACAAAAATATTTTTATTCCTTAACCACCTCAACTTCTTCTCTCATGATGAAAATAGAGTTTCTAAAGTGTGCAGATGGAGAGAGTACAGTCCCCTGTGGCGCTCCTGTGTTGCTGACCACCTGGTTAGACACACACTCCTTCAGTCTCACAAACTGTGGTCTGTGTGTTTGGTAGTCATAGATCCAGATGATTGTTGAGGACTCCACCTGTGTCTTTTGGAGTTTCTCAAAGAGCAGATCAACCTGAATGTTTTAAATTTTCTTGGAGAAATCAAAGAACATGATCGTCACAGTGCTGCCTGCTTTGTCCAGATGACAGTTGGTTTGTTGAAGCAGGTGTATGATGGCATCATCAACTCCAACTCCATGGGGATAAGTAAACTGCAGGGGTTCTGATATATGTTTGTCTGCTTAATCAGGTAGTCAGGGAAGCATCATTGGTTGCCTTAACAATAGGTCTGCAGTCATTGATGACTGATGGATGAGTTTTCCTTGGTACCAGAACCAGGCATAATGTCTTCCACAACAGTGTAACCTTCTCTTGGGTCAAACTAAGGTTGAAGAGATGTTACAGAATCTCAGAGTTGTTCTGTAGCTTCGGGAATCAGGGGCCGACACCATCTGGACCTGCAGCCTTGTTCTGGTTCTGTCTCTCCAGATGCCTCTTCACCTGACTTCTAGGTACAGAGAAGTGGGAGGGGGAGGCAAAGGGAGAATCAGCTTCTGATTTGGTGGAAATATGTAAGGTGTGACAGGAAAGCTATCTCACACATAGGTCAAAGGAGAGTGGGATGTCTGTCTGGCTGGGAGCAGGAGAGGATAATGTTGAATTTAATTTGCAACATAAATTGTGGATTAGTTTCCTTAAAATAGTCTCAGTATAATTTTTAGCATGGCCAATGAGCTGCAATGAAGATGAAGGTGTTGAGATTTCAGAATAGGTTTCAAGTCCAAGTAAATTTTCAAATTTACTTACATCCTGGTAAGTAAAATCTGTGGTCATTATACACAAATCAAGATCAGGACCATTCCAGACAACAGAATATAAGATATTGTGTTAAGATCTCTTTGTCATGTTGGAGTCTATATTTCACGCCCACATGCAGAACATGACACAGGAGAGCAAAATCAGTTAAAGTGAATTTATTTGAACAATAATAATAATGGAGTGCAGAGGGATAACGGGTCTGGTCCAGGAGGGGAAAGGCTCACGGAACGGCCGGCACTTTGCTGAACAGGTGTTCGCTGCTTTTGGAGGGATAACTGAAGTGTTCGGGATCCTTGTTTCCGTGTGGGTCCAGGAGGAACAGCGCTTAGCCACGGGAATCCGGAAGGTAACGAGGAAAAGCGTCGGAGGGCGGACAGGTAGGTTCAGGCTGAACGGAGTTAGAGGAGCGCCTCGACTGCCAGTCGGGGAACTTGTGATCAAACGGAGGAGGTGAGTCTGGGCGCTCAGGCAACCAGTGGGTCAGCCCCACGGCGTCACGAGGGAGGTGTTGTACAGAAAGCCAGGGGAGATCGTCACGAGGAAGATCCAGAAAGTCTTAGGGGAAGACACCTTAAGGCAGGAGACAGACAAGGAGAATCACTGAGAGATCAAACAATGAGGAGAAAACAGAGACTAGCTCTAGGAGGCTCGGTGGTACCATTACTGGCTAACACTCGGGCGCCGATGGACTGGCAGTCACTCCTCTTGAACTCCTTGCCTGACGAGCAGATTGACCTCAGGTGCGCAGAATGACGACACACCGCTCCAAGAGAGGTGAGCCTTGCGCTATCTAGTGGCTAGATGGTGAGTAGCAGCGAACGGAAACCCACAGGAAAAAACCCCGGAACACAACACTCTTCCTGCTGGCACCTGCTTGAAGAGTGTACGTATTTCCTTGTAAGTTTTGTTTTCTATCCAGATTGAGGAAATGTCCATCTTTACCTGCTAAATGCTATGAAATGCAGCAAACTGTTTATTTTTGTCTAACAAAATGTAGCCCTCACTTACGGATTGTCAGAAATAAGTGAGGGTGGGTTCTTTATTTCTGTATACTCTCTTTTCTATTTAATCTGAATCTTTCTCTAAT
>CAEFZX010027583.1:0-14952 GCA_903066825.1 Alfaro cultratus | reverse complement strand
GTGCCTATCTCCAGCTGCGTTCCGGGCGAGAGGCGGGGTACACCCTGGACAGGTCGCCAGTCTGTCGCAGGGCAACACAGACAAACAGGACAAAAACAACCATGCACACACACACACACACACACTCACACCTAGGGACAATTTAGAAAGACCAATTTACCTGACAGTCATGTTTTTGGACTGTGGGAGGAAGCCAGAGTACCCGGAGAAAACCCACGCATGCACAGGGAGAACATGCAAACTCCGTGCAGAAAGACCCCAGGCCGGGAATCGAACCCAGAACCTTCTTGCTGCAAGGCAACAGTGCTACCAACTGCACCACTGTGCAGCCCCATTTTTCCTTCTCATCTCACCTATTTATAATGTACTTCTCTCT
The DNA here is from genome assembly GCA_903066825.1 of Alfaro cultratus. NCBI lineage: Eukaryota > Metazoa > Chordata > Actinopteri > Cyprinodontiformes > Poeciliidae > Alfaro > Alfaro cultratus. The sequence goes on along the minus strand of CAEFZX010027583.1, from coordinate 14,576 downwards.
GTGCAGTTATTTTGAAATGAGATCCAATGAATAATACTAATCCCGATACAACGTACTGTAGTTTTCAATACCATTGGTATCTCCCTTCATTTACTCATTACTGTATAAAAATGCCAATTTATATATTAAAAGAGAGGGTAAGCCACAGCCATGAGAGACATACCAATCAGTCTCTCATGCTATACAAATAAACTATATGCTCATCAAATTCTCAAGGTGGCCCTCAGAATTATTTAAGCTTGACTAAGTGCTCTAGTGAAGCAGATGAAAAATAAAGTTTGCCCTAGCTCCTAAAGCCTAGATCAAAATATTTCTTAAAAATCAATAAACATTTGTTCGTTACAAAAAAACTAACAGCAAAATCAATGCCAGGGTCAAGGGAAAAGAATGGTGCACAGGGGTTTCATAAACATAATAAACTTCAGGTTATGTGCATTGAATTTGCAGTTTTCAATAGAGACCTTTATGAATCTGGAAATAATGTTTTAGGATCCCTAAGATGCCATTTATTGCCATGTAACCTGCAAAAGTCCATAAAAATCTCTTGAGATGGTTGAATATTGGTTCTATGTCTGGTTCTGTTGTTAATGCTTTCATTTGTATCAGAGCACTGAGTCATTGACATTCCTCCTGCTTCTGCTGCTTAACTTCTGTGCAGTCAGACAAAGTTCTGAATTGTATGGATCATTTTCACCAATTTCCGTGGGTAGTTTCTCACACCACAAGCCTCTGTTTTATGGCCTGCTGCTACACCAGAGATTCTTGGTTTTGGTGTGCTGGGGAAGCTCAGCCATAAAGGACCCACAGATACTGCTTTAAAAGGAAATGATGATGATTGCTAATGGGAACTATGCTTCTCTGATGAACATCGCCTCGGGAGCCTTTCAAGTTAATATAGTCCAAAAAAAGTGCAATAAAAACCAGAGGCCAGAGCAGCCATGGAAGAAATAGAATTCCATGAAAAGATAAGCAGTATCAGGGTTTAAACAGCATGACAGGAGAGAGATATAACCAGGAAATAAATATAAATAAAATCTAAATTAATGTGGGGATTTGGTAATTACAGGTTAGCTTTAAAATGAAAGTCTAATTTATTTCTATTTCAATAGTTTTAAAGTTGTGTTACCCTAACTTATTTCTTTCTTCAAATTTAAACAATGGAGCCAAAACTTAACAACTATGTAATATGTTTTATAGCTTCTAATGAAGAAGAAGACCGTCTTTTAATGTGACTAGAAATGTAATGAATTCCCACCACATCTATTTGCAAAGCAGGCCATCTTCCTGTAAGTTCAAAGCCATTGCAGATCCTCTTGTTCCCTCTTCCACAACATAGCTCTTACCGGAGGAACTTTCTCTGAGCCCGGTGAGCTCTACATAAAAAAATAGGGGAAATGGCAGCCCCACTAGTAATATCCGTACCTGGGACTCAGCCACTACATCTGCTGGTCAGCCAGCTTCTATGCACGCAGCCTCAAGAGGGAACCTTGGCGGGGGAAGATCCAGGGTTAGCAGACTTATAAGCAACCAAACAGGGATTTCAAGCACCAAATCCATATTGTATATTCCTAAACCTCCTCTGTCACGGCAGATTGAGTCATTGATTTATACACTGAATTTTTGTTCTCTAATTTTTATCCTTTTCTGTCTCATTTATCTGTACCTTCATTTCATAATTGCTTATTTTGATGTGACATCAAGTCAAAAAGCTACATGGTTTTAGTTCTGCACTGTCTATGATGTATTTATCTCCACCTCATCTATGGCCGTGACTCTGGGTACTTCCAACCTAATCTCCTCTTTCTGTTCTAACTTTTCTAAAACCAAAGGCAGATGTGTTCTTGTTTTCGCCAGGCTGTTCTGAACTTGTGATTATTTTCCATGACTTGGAACCAAGTCGTTCCATGATTGGTCAATAACTGTGTCAGCCTTTAGGGATTTGTGTGTTTTACACACACAATGGGATTAACAAAATATATTAATTCATTTGAAAGAGCGAAGTGGAAGAAATACTTAGCATGATTTTATAATTTGCATTACCAAAAAAAAAGAAGAAAAAAGAAAAAAAAACACTTAAAAATAAAGTCAGCTGCTAACTTTTTTTTTTCCATGATAGTCCTGTATTTAGCTTCTCTCATCCTTCCATCAAATCTTCCATCCTTCCATCAAATCGCCATGCTATGGGGATTCAAAGTAATCCTCATGGCATGAGGTTGTCGCCACATGTTTCACCTGAACATTTTTTTTTTTTTTACTGAAATGCAAGTTTAGTTTTCTGTTAAACCTGGTGTTTTGCATATGGGCCATAAAAGTTCAGTTTTGGTCTCATCTGAGCAGAAGAACATGTTCTCCATGTTTGGTGCCTCCTTTTTGAGTCTTTAAATTACAAACATGATTTGCAAAGCATTTCTTTCAACAAGGTTTTTTTTTTTTTTTTTTTTTACCACTTTTTCAAAAGACCAGACTTGTGGCTGACATGTGACTAAGAGCTGTCATCAGATTCTCCCACATGAGAGCTTTATTTCTGGAGCTCCTCTTGAATTATCTTGGGCCTCTTGGCAGCTTCTGTTAAGCAAACCTCTGAGGCCTTCGTAGAACAGCTGTATTTATACTGAAATCAAAAATGTATCGAAAAAACAACTTTATAATACATTTGCTTGCACAGATTTCGTTTTTGGGCCTCTGAGTAAAGCTGAATCCCTGAATTTATGCCATAGTGGAAAAAACCCCCAAAAACATCATTTTCCTTCGACTTCATTATTTTGTGTTAAATACCTTATAACAATACAAGTAGTTTAGCAACATTTCTGGCTGTAAAATGTCAAAATATGGAATGAATACTTTGTATCAAATACATTGCTAATTTGTCTTCAGACAGTATTAAATATAAATGTATCTGAATTCACATGTGTATTAGTGAGGGGTTGAAACAGACACTAATCAATTACTAGAAAGCATACATTTTCCTTTGTTGCTCTTCAGATGTTCCACCTTCCATTAATATGTGCATTTTCTTGCTTTTCAACTTCTTCATAAGCAGACTGTCCCTGCTAATTACCAAAGGAGAATTGTGTTTTCAAGGTTGACTGATTCATATAATAATGCAGAGCATAAATCTTAAGCTCAGGACCCTGTTTACCTCCTTTCCTCTTATGTGATGTATAACCAGCTTTGCCATCTACATACTTGTTCAAAAGACTTCTTAACCCCCACACAAGTCCTATTGTATTGACATAAAACTTATGAAACGTTTATTCAGAGAGGTAAATGTATCTTGGGTAGGACAGCATTTTAGTTTCTGAAATATCTAATTGGTCTGTTATCTCTGGTTGTTTGCCATTCTGCTTATCTGTAGCATTTTGGCATGTGCATCCCAGCCCTGTTTTTTTTTTTTTTTTTTTTTAATACACCATCTGGCGGAAGTCTATCGAAGGGAGCATATGTCTGAATAACTAAGAGCAGGATTTGTGCAAATGCAATGCCTGGGGAAAACACAAGTTAATGTGTAGGCAAGCCAACATTTCTGTAAAGTAAGCTTAATTCCAAAACATTCACAGCAAGGATAATATTTTCTTGTTCAACATTTTGACAATATGTCTTTCTATTCAAGTTTTGCATCTTTAACAAACCTTGTGATTCTGGGGTTTTTGTAGAGCTTTTTGTAGCTGCTGCAAAAAGCTCACCACAAGCATATTATCTGCCATTGTACTCTGTAGTTATGAAGCATATGGAGCATTTGGGGTTATAGGTCAGGTTAGAAGCTAAACAAACACATCAGCATTTTCACAAAAGAGACATTTCTACTTCTCACATGAATATGCAAGGTGAAATTTTTACATTAAAAAAATATCTGGGCCCCCAAAACCGTTGTTTCCATGTGAAAAAAACTTTCCCCATGAAAAAAAAACTTGCCCCTGTGGATGGGGACATATTATTTGTATATTGCCTGGGATCTCTGGGAAATTCTGGCTGTCTTTGTTTCAAACTCGCCGAAGAAAACTGGAGGAAAAAAAAAAAAATTAACTACTAGAACCCCAGACCACACTGTTGGTCCTATCAGAAAAGGCAGAAAAAAAGTCTTGATCTGTCAAGATTAGAAGCATCCCTTTTCCTAATAGAAAGATAGTGGTCTAAAGTATAAAGAAAAGTATTTTGGAGATTAATGTGTTTATGAGCTAATGAATAGCCCCCTTTGGAAGCAGCTTCATAAATGATCCCACGGCTAATGCGGTTAATAAGCCTCGGTCATGCCAGAAAATGTAGTACAGAAGAGGCAGTCATAGCCCCAGAGAAGAGGGATAATATGGTTCATTAAAGATAGGCTGATTTATCCCCTTTATACATGATTTTTGCAATGGCAGTTGGTACATGACTAGACCTTGTTTAACTGGCACAGAAAGTAGACCAGCATGTCCCTTGGCAAGAGGAGTAAGATCACAGCCAAGATCAAACATGCAATACAGTAATACAGTGAGAGTGCACTTTCTTCAAGAAAAAAACAGTAGACCATATTCATAGAGATTTCTTATTGGAACTCTTCAGTTTAATTATATGAACATTCTGTTTTCTTAAACTTGTCCTGCATGTTCTGTGGGTTGAACGTCTTATTCACCCTATGGCAGAGCAAGCTACTGTCGGCCTCCTTAACAAATCTAGAAATTATTCAACTTTTCTCTAAGGAAATCTGTAAAGTTTCCAAACTGTAAACTGCTGGATCAGAGACATAAGCTGGATTTAGCTATTGTAAATATCACCCCTGGAAGCTGCAGTATAGATTTGTCTTACACAGAGGAGAACACATTCAGGTTACACATGTGGAGACATAACATTTAGCAAAGAACAGTTCCACCCTTTCTGAGTGATGGGTGATAAATTGAGTCTGTTCTCTGCTGATCAGAGCTGTTCATTAACTTTTAATGGAGTCCTCGGTTTAATACAACAGAAGATGGTTAATCCTCCTTATAACCTGGACCTCTACCTCAGCCAGAATCCCCAGAGTACGTATCTTACAACTTAACCAAGCAACAGAAAGTCTTTTCTGACACAATTTCTCATATTAAAAGCTAACATCTACTTACTTTGTACATCCAAAATATTTCAGTTTGAAACACTAGTAACCAATTAAGAGTCTTACAAAAACATGAAACAGTGTTGCTTTTTGACTGAAACCCTTTCACTGAGATCATTGCATGCTTTATAAAAACAGACCCCCGTCCTCCACATCCACTAGTCTTAAGTCTTTTAGATGCTGTTCATTTTTCTGGATCCCATCTGGATACAGGCTATGCTGTCCAGGCTTCAAGACCCAGAGAAGAAAGGCCACTTTTGTCCTGAGGGTCGTCACTCTTAAATTGAGTGAAATTAATATCCAGTAAATGGCCATAATAGCCAGTGCTTTACCATGTTTCAACATATATACAGTACCTATTATAAGTACTGCATTGGATCCACATGCTCCATATTGTGCAACCCCCCCCCCCACACACACACACACAAACAAAAAGCAAACATCTGGAAATGTGGGTTTCTTGTAACTGACTTTATGTTGTAGCGATTTTAGAAATATTTTCCAAATTTTGTAAAATTGAATTTATAACCTGGGGTTTCATTACACTTTAGCAGAATCCCAGGCTGATCTCTGCAAGCCCACTTCACACTAATGCAGTAATTCATTTGTTATAGTACAATGCATAGTGTGTATCTTACCTGGAAAAGTGTACACAAATGTCAGTAGGTAACTTTTTTATTTGTCTTTCAGAAATGAAAGAAACAAAAAAACAAAAAAACTACATTCCAAAGCAAAAAATAAGTTGATATTCAAGAAAAACAAAACATTTTTATCAGATTTATAACTTTACACTTGGATTTGTGGGGCTTATTTAGGATTAACTGTAACAGCAGTCAAATTGATCAACATTAGAAGAATGTTTAGTTGTTCATAGAAAAACATCTTGTTTGCTATTGTATCCATATATCTATGGATACAATAGATCTATGGATAGATACATCTATGGATGGATACAACAGAATTGTATCCATTATATAGCATGGATACAATAAGTACAAGTAAACTGTGAATATACTATGACCAAGGCATTTAGTTTTTATTACAGCTCTCTTGATGTTAACAACTTGAGCTCAGTGTCTCCCAAGTGTCCACGCAGTATGAAATCTTTAGGAGACTGAGTGAATATTCTCAAAGTTAGCACATGACCTCACATCTTCTTCACTATAAGTTTGTTTGTGTCGATGCTCAGAGTGGTATCTGGGCTGACTCTTTTCAAAGTAAAGTCTTGATTGGTTATATAATATCAGGAAAACAAGGTTGAAAAAAGTCAAGTATGAAAGTGACAATTTAAATGTTAACTAGACATAGACTCTGGACATAATGTGGAATATAAAAGTTGGAGAATTCTTGTTGGTATGTGGTCATAGAGGCGGCATACGCCCATGTAAATGTGTCTTACAGTTTTGTTCGTCACCATCTCCTGAGCTTTGGCAGCCGTCTTCGTCATCACAGTCTGCGGTGCTTCCTTGCTCTTCCCCACTGCCTAGTTCTTCCCAGACCTCAATTTCATTAAGATTTGGGAACTTCTCCTGGGTTTCCTATGGAAACAGATAACAGAGTATTAGCCTACACTAGAGTACCATTTTGAGACTATAAAGAAAAACACGGAAGAGATACATTTTCATAAAAACTGAAAAAAGTTGCAACACTATTCATAGAGTGAATAAATAGTTTGTCATGATATGATGATTCAAATACTTAATTGATATTGTGCAAATATTCAAAAGACCAAATCTAATGATTTTATATTAATTACAATATGAACATCAATATAAAGCAGGCATAATTAACAAGGACAAAATAGATTTTTTAAAGCAGATTAAACTAGTGAAATGGTTTAGAAAATATGATGGACTGAGTGTGAAGAGACAAGTCAGGCAAAACTTAATTTTCTTATAATGAGGGCGAGAGTAATAAGAAAGTGAACAACAGGAAAAAGACGGTACAATGGGTGTTGTCAACCTCATTGACAGCCTCAAGAAATATTTTGAAATTGGAACTTGTATGATACTTTAAGTTTAGCACGGTGCGTCTCAGAAAGGAAATAATTATGCTTTGTTAGTTTTCTTGTGAAACATTTCAAGATGAAACATGACCTACTCTGCCTCGACGTATCAAGTCTTGTAAATGTTGGCTAGAGCGCAAAATATCCTGGGGTAGATCAACCTGGGTGGTGCACAATAGCAAAAGGCCCCAGGTGGTAGGATTATGTGTTCCATTTATTTCCAAGAATGTTTCTAGAAAAAACATTTACTCAAACAAAAATAGTAAAAAGTGTTTTTTTTCTGCACGCATCATATCTGTGTTTTTTGCCATATCATTCCAAACTTTATAAGGGGGTATATTCTACCTGAGGGATAGTGTCAAAAAATGTAATGAATCCAACCCATTGAATGTATAAAATCACAAACACCTTTTCTGATGCTATGTTGTACTCATCTCTGTTCATATGCGCTATTATTGGTGCATAGTAATAACAGAGATTCAAACAGAAAACACATTAACTAAAAACATGTTGATAGATGAATGTAATGAATGTAAAGAGTAATTAGTGTTGAGGGATGACAAATATCTTTGACACCAGATTTACGCACCTGCTCTAATGGTGACTTGTTACATTCCCTACAACAAAACCTTTCAGGGGACTATACAGTGGTTCATACTAAAGTAGTATGTAGGAAGTTATGCAAAGTACAATTGTGGAACAAGATCAGCAGGCATAATGCATGTACAGTATTTGATCAAAACCAAGAGACCAAGACATAAAATGAAGTAAAAAAAACTAAGAAATTAAAGGAAAACCTGTTAGCAGCTTGACTTTAAAAAATGTGGATTTTAATTTTCTTCATCATTAGACTGATTATTGCATTTTTCAACAGTATGCAATGAAGTATGAAACTGCAAATTAGTGTGTCACAAAGATAAGTTTCTGACATTGTATCTCAATGCAATGTGCAACTGTACAGCTATGGCATAAGCTCAGTGTTGATGAATTACGTATACTGATATGATATAGGGCTTTAAAAACAATGTAGCAAGACAGATCCTTTACACCTAAAAAAAATGAAAAGGATTCCCAGGTGGACATCTTAGTTTTCAGCTTTGCAACAGTTAGTCACATGAAATGCTCAAAAATGATGTATTATAACAGGTTTTGTTTAAGGGTTGGTATCCTGGGCATATTTCGACTCTTTAGAAATTGTAAACTGATATTCTGTGTTCAAAATGAAATAACAATGAGAGATATCATAGCCTGTTATTAACAGCAGACCGTGTGTGTATGTTTCTAATGTTAGACAGCCAATTTAAGTTTAAATAAAAGGCATGGGAAAATTAAACAAAGCCAATCAAAATATTTGAACGCCCAGATAAATATGTAGTGAGAAAACATCCCCTATAAGAAAGATGAAAAACATCTTATTCTCATCCAGAGAATAATGATGGTGAAATCTATGACCTATCTTAACTTGTCATAAAGACGCTGTTTATATCTAAAACAACTTAAAAAGTTTCAAAAAAATTACAATATGTTTAAAACCTTCCTGTTGTCCTCGGGTCAACAGGAAGTAATGTAATGGGAGGGTTTTAACACAGTGGCGGGTCATTTTGACCCGAGGACAACAGGAAGGTTTTAACACTTATTTCCAGGTTTATACAAATTTAGAAATGAATTTACATATTCAGTACCTCATTAACATAACAAATCATTATTTTAATAGAGTTAACTGAAAAATTGCTCCCTGTTCGTCTGTCAAATTAGGACTGTCCTACAAATGATACAATGTTTGACATGGAGGTAAATTGTAAAAAACAAAAGTGGATCCATTGGAAAGAGAAAAGGTTATACTGTGACTATGCTGTTCGACAGGTGCTTCCAGTTATGTGAGATGATATGCATCCAGGAGAAAAGTGTTTGAAAAAAGGAATTCCAACCTTTCATTACTCTGGGATCTCAGGAGAAATGAGTTATTTTCAAAAGACTTGATGAAATAGTTTGCTAACTAATTCTCCCCTCTCTTTCTTCTTAGAATCATTCTTCAGTCAGAGGATGATAGGGTTTTAGAGCTTCCAAGAATAAATTGCTGCAAGCATCCACAGAAAAGCTTGTGCTGGAAGGAAAAATCAGTTGCTTTCAGAATATGCACTGCTTATCACATATTTTAAGACCAGTTGAAAAATGGAAAGAATTCACATTTTGAACTTTTGAAACTAAAGAAGATTCTAAGTTATGGCTTCAGAATATAAACCGAAGAAATGTGAGGGAGCAATTTATTGAAAACCATCATTAAACTGAAATAGGCTGTTCATCATCTGATCAAAAGTTTAAGATCTCATCATTCAAAAGACCAAATCTTTGCAAAAATGTGGACTCAGTGTTATTTTCTCTCTGGTATCCACAATGTCATGACCCATTACTGGGAATAGCAAGAAAGCTTTCTGTCTTTGAACACAGTTGTATTGTTGACTGGTATAATCAGGGCCTCTTGCAGTGTGCCATTAATGCTGACTCAGTAGACAGTCATTTTAAACTTCTTAAAAGATCCTGAGGGTTATGGAAAGGTCAAGTGGCAGACCCCAAAAAATGTCAGTGGCCATGAGCCGGAGGATCCAATTTGCTGTCTGTCGAGATGCACATCCAAATTAAGCTTGTCACTGGCACCAATTGCACTGGCATAAACTTCAGATAACATCTGCAAGAGAAGAGTTTTAAGAACAAAAAACTTCCTCTTCAAAGGCCTCAACTCCTTCAGTGACATAACATTGAACGTTTAGAGTTTTTACGAGAGCACCAAACATGGGACATTGAAAGGTGAAAGAAAGTTTTATTTTCTGATGAGAAAGAAATTACCTTGATGTCCGCATGGCTTCTAACATTACAGTTTAATGGATGTTTGCAGTAAAATGGTTACTCTGAGTTTTTGGTCTCACTCACATTTTTTTCTTTTTCTTTTTGCATTTTGAAGTTCTATTTAGAACCTTCTTTAGATCCAACAGTGCAAAATGTAAATTACTGCCATTTTTCAACTGGTCTTAAAACTTTGATCAGGTCTAGGTCTAAAAGAGGCCCAAACATTTATATTTAAATCTAGTTTGACATTTTAACAAATTTTGAACTATAGCAGATCAACACATCCCTCCTCGACATGCTATCACAAGCTGATTGTGTTACTAACTGCTAGTGACACCTGATTGGCTGTGACCTTATATAACACTCGTGACTCATTCACGGCAATGAACTGTTTTGTTAAGACTTTCACACCCTGCACCATTCAGACACTCGCTGAAGCATATTACATGTGTGTACAATGTATTTGAATCATAATAAACTTGGACTATGGTTGGAGAATGATAGACAACAGTTGGAGCAGTACTTGCATTTTTTTTCTGAGCATGTTTCAACAACTGCTTTGATGACAAAAATTGTGAGAAAATATGAGACTGCTTTTGCGTTGCTGGGAATATGAAATATTTCCCGCATCAAACTGATGCGGGAAATATTTCAATAAACTGGATCTATTAGTCCTTTAAAACAATTCCCTCTTCGGAGATTCATTGAAACTATAGAAGCAACAACGGCCTAAAACCCCTCACAATAATTATGAAAATATGTATTTTATTCCTGCACAGATTAAAAAAATTGTAATTTCTTAAACTACTTTCCGATAAATTAACTTAAAAATTATGTAACTTTTTGGGAGCACTTTTTAACTTTCATCTCCAAATTAAAGTCCTACATTTAGATCTAGGCAACAAACCTTGTTATGTCAACATGTGTTGTAATAACTAAATTTCTAAGATTGAAACTTAACTACGCACACAGTTGTAGTTCTTGCAGGGATGGCATCTAGGGAAAGCCGCTCCTTCTGTCGCATTCCAGCCAATTAAAATTCAAACAATTACCTGATAGGTAATATATTCTGTCAGTATCTCATCCATCCAAGCAACAGGCGTAATTTGTAATTTTGAGCTCGTACACGTAGATGTGCACATGCCAGGAGAGTATGTGCACAAGGAAAACAATTGGTAGGTCGATTAATCTGCGTTGTAATATTAGCCCGTTAATATTTTCAGATTAATTGGATGCGCTAGCACATTATTATTGACAGCCCTAGCTTCAAGATATGAAACAACGTGGTCGTGAATTTACCTTAACTTAGATATTTTCTAAAAGCTGCCAACATTTCCAAATGTTGTATGTTTCATAGCAGGCAAGACTGCTATGGAAATTAGGAATTTTACTGTAGCATGTATAGGCATCCTGGTATCTGTTGGAGTTTGATAAGGATCAATCTCCCTTTCAGCACCTTAATGAAATGTCCCCAAGGTTACGTACAAAGTAATGTTCTGTGGAAAATGGTTTCTTTTTTTTTTTCCCAAAAAAGATGTGTCTGAAACAACTAAAACTGCAAGCATAATGAGTGGCAAAGGGGCAAAATGACCAGCAACCTCCGAAGTCTAGATCTCTATCAGAGCAGGGCGGGTGAGCAGCTGACATGATGACATTGGAAAATATTTGTTTTAAAGCTTGCAGTTTTTGGTATTCTTATGCAAAGCCATTTTTATTTCTCTTTAGTGCCTTTGCTAACTTGGTAATTGTATAGCACACTTAGCTTCCCTTGAGTCAATGGTGAACATTACTGCTTTAGGGTTAACACAACTAATGTTTCAATTAGTGATGCCCGCTACTGATTCTTAATGTTTGTCCCTCAGCAAAAGCTTTTGTTGTGGCTGGCATGAGATGTTGGCAATGGCAATGAGGTAACAATTGGTATAGTGAATTTTAAAATACCTTGTGATAATTTAGGGCCAGTTCAACTCAAAATAATCAAATTCTTGACAAGCAAATTAGATTTTCATAACTATGTGCCACCACTACTAGCAAGTTTTAGATTTTCTACATGTCATGACTTACTTTTTTTTTTAACTAATTCAATCATTTTATAAGAATTCTTTGACTCTAATGGGCTTTATTTGACAGTGTGTCAACATGGAAATGGGCTGTGAGAGAGGAAGGGGGGATATGGGGCAAAGGTCAACAGGCCGGGACTCAAACCTGTGATGACCACATAGACGCCTCAGTCCTCTATGAGTCCTCTAGGCGGCGTCACTGCAGACTTCATTTTTTAATGATGAGTTGGTAACCCAAAAATGAGGCAAAAAAGTAACATCTGGTGGGATATTTAGAAGCTTTGCATTAAATTACAGTTGTAAAAAAAAAATGTTATGATCAAATTACAGTCTGGCTTCATAAAGTTTGGTTGCCAGGCAAAAACACAGGACTGTGTAGCCAGACCTGTTACTGTATTGTTGCCACAGCAGCAGCAAAAAAGAAGCAGAGCTCCTGTGAAGACCAAGTTCATCATCTTTTTCAAGTGGAAAGAATTTGTCCCCTCCCTGTGACATGCTGCCAGCTAACTCCAGGCTCTTTCTTCATCCCTGGGCTCCAGTAATGCTTTACAGCTCAAAGCCCCTTAGACTGAGACATAAAAATCCATTCAATCTTGAAGTCAGAAAATATATTATTGTTTTTGCTAAATAGCACTGGAATTAGAACAGAAACACAATGAAGTATATTTAATTGCTAAGATGATTGATCTCAAAGGAAGCTTCTCCAGTGTGTTATCTCACTGAGCTGTTTGTTAAGTAGGACAGCAAAGCGGTAGCCAGCCTAATCAATCACCCAAAATATTTCCCTCAATTTCAATTTTATGCTCTGTATTTTTAAGAAAATCTGTAAAGCGGCGCTCCGACTTTTCAGTTATCCCAACTTCCACATTTTTTTTTTTAAATAATACTGTCTGGGTTTGTACATGTTGATGTTAATCTGTGAGTCTGTGTGTCACATTCTATTTAGAAAAGAATTGGTTTTACAGATTCACAAATGTTCTGACCTCATGAGAACGAAATGAGCATTCTTAAAGTATCCACACCCATAAACAGCTGGACTTAATGCTATTAATCAAACGTGCATTACACATCATTTATTGTCCACTTTAGCAGAATTTACAGGAAGAGAAGATAGTGAAATAAAGAAGATAGTCAGGGGAGATAAACATGGGTGGATTCTGATCTGACTTAGTAAACAGATCCTTTTATAGAACAATGTAACATTAGGTTTGACATTTGTGTGCATGTGTTTTTTTTTCTGTTAGGATGTCATTTCTATATTCTAGTTTCACAAAACTTTTTTGCGGATTTGCAGTGGTGTTTTTCTGCATTCACCACATAAAGCTGTCAAGCACATCACATGATTGTGAGAAACTGACACTTGTACTGTCTGTCTTTTTTGTTCAAACTCTACTCTGTGCATATGCAAAATAATTATATTGATAAATTTGAGGTAAAAGTATGTAATATCTCAGCAGGAGATTTCTTGTTTATATAACAAACTTAGAGAGCACAGCAACAAAACATCTCTTCTTGCTTTTCTTCTTCTGTCCTTTCAAGTTTTTTTCAATGACATAGTTCAGTTCAGAGCATTTTATAAACTTTATGTTGTATTGTGGAACTTGGAATTACAGTTCAAGGACACAGCATTGAAACTCAGTCATTCGAGCAGCTACAATCAGTTCAGGAACAAACTGTGCACTGAAACCATAAAATTAAAGAAAAAATTATAGATAAAACGGGCCTTGAAAGTAAACACAACCTGTGAAAACATGTTGCCATCATTCAAATTGCAAACCTGCCTATCCCATCTGTCATCGAATGAGAGGTGGGGTACATGCTGTATAGATGTCAGACCGTTACTGGGCCAAAAACGAGACTAATGGGACCAATGATCATACAAAACCACAAAAGAACAAGCAGAAAATACAAACCTTATGTTCAGATACAACACATTTGCAGTGCATTGTGTAATTATTTTTGTTCTCCCACTCAAGCAGGAAAAAACTCTATGTATGGTGACTAATGAGGGGTTTCAAAATAAAATAATAAACTATTACAGGAAATTAAAATGTTCTTTTTTTAATGTCATTTTTCCCTGCAATTATGTTTTTGTCAGTTTTGATATTGTTTAGTCAGGCCTGCATTTCAGTTAGTCCTATACATTACTCCTCAGAAATGACCAAAACTCAAATAAGGCAAGAGGAGATTATTGCTAAAATAACAGAGCTTCCAGCAATTATCCACATAAATACTAGATTGTTTGTGCTTAATCAAGAAAGATGCCGTAATTAATTGAACTCCTGCTATGCCATCTGTTTTACGCATTGACCAGTCTCTTTACTAAGTACACCTATTCCTTTGCTTGCTCAAATGCTGAATTAGTCCATTCTCTCTATTCATAAGAGCACTTTCAAACAACCACAACAATATGTATATACTGTATATATATATATAGATCTATATAGATTGATATATAGATATATATATATATGTCTATATATCTATCTATATAGATCTATCTATCTATCTATCTATCTATATATCTATATATCTATCTATCTATATATCTATCTATCTATCTATCTATCTATCTATCTATCTATCTATCTATCTATCT
>CAEFZX010027582.1:0-34223 GCA_903066825.1 Alfaro cultratus | reverse complement strand
AAAGGTTGCTACTTTGAAGAAACTAGAATATAAGGCGTATTTTCAGTTGTTTTACACTTTTTTGTTTAGTACATATTTCCATATGTGTTAATTCACAGTTTTGATGCCTCCAGTGTGAATCTACAATGTCAATAGTCATGAAAATAAAGGAAACTCATTGAATGAGAAGGTGTTTCCAAACGTTTGGTCTGTACTGTATATAATGAGAAAGCACTTGACCCTTCCCTTTTCCCATTTGTCATTGTGGTTTGTGCTTTCCAGGCCCCCCAGCTCGGCACTCTGATGGGAGTCTACTTGCCATGCATCCAGAATATTTTTGGAGTGATCCTCTTCTTGCGGATGACATGGATGGTTGGGATTGGCGGAGTCTTCGGCTCATTCATAATTGTCTTCATGTGTTGCTCTACTGTGCGTTAAAATTCAAATGTTCATTCTATGGTTCAGCTGTTGTGTGATGGAGATGTTCTTTTTTTAAAAAAAATAATAATAATTCCACTTGGGGAAATATATTTCTGTCCATAAAAATATATGTGGGGTTTTTTCTGACACAGTGATTTAAACCTGCAGATGTCCTTGTCTGTCATATTCATTCTTAGTTTAATGTGCAGATGTTGAACTTGAATCCTGACATCTGGTTTGATGGGCTTTAGTTGTCAAAGTTACACAAAAAAAAAATGAAGAAATAAAAGCAAAGCGTCCATACGTGCTCCTCGGAGATCATTATGTGAAGAGAGATTCAACAAAGTGCTAAACCTTCAATATGAAGAGTAAAACAAAATTTTAAGATGTATGTGATAATCAAATGAGACAAATATTATTCAGTGGACAAGATATTATTTGTCCACTGAACCATTCAATAACCAAATAAGACAGTGCTGTTTGTCTTGATGTTCTTCTTTGTTGTCTGTTGCTGTTTCCAGACCATGCTCACAGCCATCTCTATGAGTGCCATAGCAACAAATGGAGTTGTACCAGGTAAGGGTTTTCCTCCTCTTCCTCCTCGCAAAGTATTCATGCCCCTTAAGCTTTTCTACACTATGTCACATTACAGCCTTAAACTTCAAGGATGTTATCTGCTAGATCAACACAACGTAGACCATAACTGTAGCAGAAGGGGAAACAAATTGTTTCAACATAAAAATCTGAAAAGTACTCCAAGCATTTGTTCTGAGACCATAATTTACTCTGATACCAAAAAGTGTTACCGTGTAGTACAACCTTTTTCTTCAGGAGTTGAAGTCCCCTTGTGTGTAATTTGACCTTAGTATAAACCCAGTTGTTTCGGATATGGTCATTTTTCAAAGAACATTATTGAACTAACAACATCAAGAAGACCAAAAAGAACACATCCCACAGATTAGGTTATAAAACAAAGTCCTAAGTTTTGAACATCTCTTTGAGATTCAGTCCATCTTTCAGAAATTAAACAAGTTTGATACAACTGCAAATACTGGATAGAAGAGCGTTTAGAAACCAAAGAAACAAAAGACACGAGCAATAATGTGCTCTGGTCAGATGAGAATAAAATTTAACTTTTTTCAGGTGAAAGGTATTTGTGTGGGTCTTGAAGATGAAATCCCAATAACATATATTCAAGTTTGGGGTAGTACTACGACTAATGAGAAATACTTATTCAAACAAGGGTATGAATACCTTTGCAAAGGATTGTCTTAATGAGTGTGACTGTGACAGATCAGAACACTGAATCCAGTATTTGTTTTGACCCACAGCTGGTGGGTCGTATTACATGATCTCTCGCTCCCTGGGGCCAGAGTTCGGTGGAGCTGTGGGGATTTGTTTCTACCTGGGGACCACCTTTGCTGGGGCCATGTATATACTGGGTTGTATTGAAATTCTGCTGGTGAGTGGATGCAAACGAAAAAACACAGCTTTTGAATGCATTTGTGTTAATTGGCAGTTATTTCATTCGGTGTCTTCGTTCTGTGTGGTACAACATTTAAGTTTACTTAGTTAATCAAAATACAATATTTAATTAGAAGACAGAAGTGCAAACATCCTAAGAAAGAACAAGAACCAGTTACTTGATACATTGCTGAATTTACTTTATTTTATTGGTGCCAGACTCTGTTGAGCTGCATGTCATTCTATCACCCTGTGCTGAAGTCAAACAGACAATCTCACACACATGACTTCTGTGGGGACAAACAACATACAAGAGGAGAGCAATAGAAAAGAAAATATTACATTGTTCAGTGTGGCTGTTGGCAAAGTGATTGATAAAATTATAATGCAGCAGGCGTATCTGTAAATTGAGAAACGCTAATCAAACATGTTGTCAAAAATATGTTTGAGGTCTCAGATGTTGCCAATCAAACATCTTTGAAAGTGTCTTGTCAAATGATTTGATGTGGTCCATTTATTTTAGTAAGAGAACATGGAAACATTTCATTTATTGTTTATATATTATTATTATTATTATTATTATTATTATTATTATTATTATTATTATTTAGACATATATTATTTATTTAGATATTGAAATAATTTCTTTTGTCTACATCTTCCTTTTTCCCTCAGATTTATATTGTTCCACAGGCAGCCATCTTTAAGATTGAGGGCCTGGAGGGTGCCGAGGCAGAGATTGCTCTCCTCAATAACATGCGGGTATATGGCACCATCGTGCTCAGTTTCATGGCCATAGTTGTGTTTGTTGGGGTCAAATATGTCAATAAGTTGGCGTTAGTCTTCCTGGCCTGTGTTATCCTTTCTATTCTGGCCGTTTACGCTGGAATCATCAAGACTGCCCTTGAGCCTCCTGTCTTTCCGTAAGTGACACTCTTGTTTAGTTACTTTACTAATCTCTGCTTAACCTAACAATGCATTTTATTGTCTATTTTTGACTTGGCAGTGTTTGTCTCCTTGGAAATCGAACGCTTCTCTCTAAATCATATGACGTTTGTGCAAAGGTCATTGAAATAGACAATGAGACGATCACCACTAAAATGTGGAGGTCATTCTGTGATTCTGATTCCCTCAATGCTACATGTGATGAATATTTCATCAACAACAATGTTACAGAGATGCAGGGCATTCCGGGCGTCACTAGTGGGATCCTTGCAGGTTGGTTCTGTGACACATCGGTACCATAGTTTGACGATTACGCCACAGACTCTTTATGTACACTCATTCTTCTCCCAGAGAACCTATTTGGAAACTATCTGGAGAAGGGTATGATCTTGGAGAAGCGTGGAATCTCATCCAATGTGGATCCTGAAATTCCGACCACCAACGCTAATCGCTACGTCATGGCTGACATCACCAGCTTCTTCACCCTACTGGTGGGGATTTATTTCCCTTCTGTTACAGGTGACAAGTCATTTTTGCTCAAATTTAAAGGCATAAAAAGCAGATTTTATGAGAGTAATGCCCAACCATTGATAACAAGCATATTCAAGTACATAGAAGCCAAGAGTTCTTGGTCCCAGGCCATCATTGGCCAAAGGTCAAGATTATTTTAGTAAATGTATCATTAGGCCTGTGGAGTTATGTTACTAGGGCACTAAAGTGAAGAGAGAGGCATAGCTGTCAACTGATCATCACCTTGGGGTGAGTTGGATATGAGGAAGAAAGGTCTGCCAGCCAGACTTGTTAAAGTCAAACAAGTGATGAGGGTGAACTGAGAATGTTCAAAGGCCCCAGTAGAGGAGATCTTGAACTTTGAGAAGAGTTTCTCTCATGTTCTCTTGAGTCAGGGGACATGCAGTCAGGCTATATGTTTTGGATCTCTGTTGAATCTTATTGTTGATGTTCTTATTGACTTCCTGTTGTGGGTGGAGAGTTACACAGGTGGGCGCAATCTACTAATAAAAGGCCACAAGTTGCTCTGGTGAGCACTGCACTCAGGCCAAACGAAACTGAAGGCTGTGTTGTTTTTCCTTCGTCACTACCTGGCATTTCCAGCCCTTTAAAGATGGCAGCGTCAACAATCTCCAATGCAGATGCAAGGTTCAGGAGCTGTGACCTCAAGTCCATACATCCACACCTGTCATGGCAAACACGAATAGACTTGGTGAAATAAAATGTTACATTGACTATAAAATGAGCAAACCAGTTATATTTGACAGGTTATTCTGAGCAAAAAAATCTATGAAAGATTAAGCCAAAAACAGCAAATGTCTGTGAAAACATTTGAGTGATTCTGGTTATCATAAAAAGAAAGGGAAGACAGAATTTTAAGAGTGAATCTCTAAATTGATTTTTTGTTTTTTCTCGGACTCACAGGGATCATGGCAGGCTCAAATCGCTCTGGTGATCTGCGCGATGCCCAGAAGTCCATCCCGATTGGTACCATCGCAGCCATCACTACCACCTCCACTGTGTGTATCCTTAATTGGTCAAACATTGGCAGAAAGGAAAGAAAGATCAACATGTGCCGGAGGATCATAAACAAATATTCTTAACCAAGTAGTGTTTCTTAACTTTTCCTCCTTAGATATGTCTTGTGTAATCCTTTTTGGTGCTTGCATAGAAGGAGTTGTACTGAGAGACAAGTAAGTTTGACTGGTTTATTTATTTTTCCACTTTTTTTTCAATCATCTGCATCACATGGTTTTAAATTCCCCTTACACGCATTGATATAGAATAGCTGAGATTTTGCCTCCTCTCTTTAGGTTTGGTGAAGGGGTTAACGGTAACCTGGTGATTGGCACGCTGGCATGGCCTTCTCCCTGGGTCATCGTGATTGGCTCTTTCTTCTCCACCTGTGGTGCAGGACTTCAGAGTCTGACTGGAGCTCCACGTCTTCTGCAAGCCATCTCAAGAGACGGCATCATCCCATTTCTGAGAGTTAGTCCAGGAATTCTTACTATTTATTTGCCTTCCCTTGTCATGCAGAAACAAACACATGAGGATTTAAAGCTTTCTCTTTTTTTTGCGGATATTACTTTCAGGTTTTTGGACATGGTAAAGCTAACGGGGAGCCAACCTGGGCACTGTTACTAACAGCTAGCATCTGTGAGATCGGTATTATCATTGCCTCCCTGGATTCAGTTGCTCCCATCCTGTCTATGTAAGAATATCAGGATGAATTCGCTGTTAGGCAAAATAATTGCAATTACTTATTTTCATCTTTCTGTTATTTCTAACATTTTGTTTTTGTTTTTAGGTTTTTCTTGATGTGCTATATGTTTGTCAATCTTGCCTGTGCCCTGCAGACCCTGCTGAGGACACCAAACTGGAGGCCACGATTTAAATTCTACCACTGGTAAGCCTTTAAGCCCATATACTGTATATCATATCAACATTTTTAAGAATTTTTCTTTTCAGTTGTTTTCAGGCTTGCAACTCACACTAGCTCTGTTCATTTCCATATATGTGAAAATGTGAGAATGAAAAAGAAGTCAAGACTGCACCTTAAAGTTCCAAAGAAAGACAAGAATACATTGGACAATACATTTAAAATTAGGGGCTGCATCCTTTGAAGATCGATTACATCATAGCAGTGCAACAAAGGCTGTCCAAATTCGACGGCTCCTTTAAATGTGTCCTCCTTTTCCTTGGATATGAAGGACTGATGTATCCTTCATAACCCACTGTTTCCCAAAATTCATTCATCAATGGGAGATTTTTGTTGCTGTAACAATGGCAGGCGAAGATAGGGAGGAATACAGTTTTAAATATAAATACATTACAATTTAATGGTACAAACATTAAAAACTTAAAGCAGTTTTGTTGTTAGGCTTTTGCCATGTGCATAGATATTTTTTATATATTTTAGATATGGCATAATTTGGGTTGTATCCTCTTTTCTCAATCTAGTTTTGTTCTTTACCTTAATTTCAGGATTTTATTGGTTAAATAATCATGAGGGGAAAAAACAACAGCCTTGCCTTTTTAGAGTTGAAAAACTATTTTTAAGTCCAAATATTGTGTTGTAAACATATTTGTTTTTGCAAAAAAAAAAAAAAAAGTAATGCACACTGTTTTATTTATTTCATTCAAAAATATTTAGGTTTTAGGTGGCTCTAAAATATGAGATTTGGCCTTTAAAAGCAATGGAGAGGACCAAATGTTCTGTAAACAGTCACATATTTTGGACATCCTGTCACCAACAGGGCTTTGTCTTTCCTGGGTATGAGTCTGTGTCTGTCGCTCATGTTCATCTGCTCCTGGTATTATGCCATAGTCGCCATGGGTATTGCCACCTGCATCTACAAATATATTGAGTTCTGTGGGTGAGTAATCATTACAGCAGCATGTAATGCATCACTGATGGATAAGGTTTATAAAATTACGAGGTTTTCTTTGTTTAGGGTGTATTACTTCTCATTGTAGTTTAAATAAATCTGTTGTCAATTGTTGTTATGTTTTAAAACAGAGCTGAGAAAGAGTGGGGTGATGGCATTCGAGGAATTTCGCTCAGTGCTGCACGATTTGCTCTGATGAGGCTGGAGGAGGGGCCGCCACACACCAAAAACTGGAGGTCTGTTTAGTCATATGATTTGTGTTTGAACATATGTAAAAAAAAAAAAATGTGCTAACTTGAAACCAGTTTGCTTTTTCCTTTTGATTGTTTTTCCACTAATTTGTTGTGGTGTTGTGGTTCTCTGCTTGCTGTAAGGCCTCAGATCCTGGTGCTGGTGAGCATGGATGCTGAGCAGAATGTGGAGCAGCCCCGCCTGCTCTCTCTGACCAATCACCTTAAAGCAGGCAAAGGCCTGACCATTGTAGGTACTGCTGTTCAAGGAACTTTTCTTGACAGCTATAGTGAAGCCCAGAGGGCAGATCAGGTATCTTGCTTCCCTTTGAAAGATACACAGCTTTTCTACCCACATTTTCAGTTCCAAAGTGGAATTTCCAGTTGTGCATCTTTGTCTGCAGTCTTTGCGTAAGCTGATGGAGACAGAGAGGGTGAAAGGTTTCTCTCAGGTGGTCGTCTCCTCCAACATGAGAGATGGGACATCACACCTGATCCAGGTTGGAGGACTTGGGGGTTTGAAGCACAATACTGTGATGGTGAGCTGGCCTCAGAACTGGAAGCAGCCCGAGTGCTACCAACAGTTCAGGAACTTCATTGGTAAGGAAACTGTTTACAGCCTCGTCTGCATGTCCTTTTATTATGGCTATATTTGCAAAAAAAAAACAAACTTAAATAAATTCAAATTTAATCAATTACTATACAATATTAGAACATGAAGTTTAATTTTGCCACAAGATATTATTATTTTATTAGTTGGTAAAAGATTGTGCAAATCTTTTATTGTCTTTTTCCTCTTTCTGTTTACAGAGACTGTTAGAGAGACAACCATAGCTAGTTTGGCCTTGCTGGTTCCTAAGAATATCTCCAGTTATCCAGCCAATGGAGAGCGCTTCACTGAAGGCCACATAGACGTGTGGTGGATCGTCCATGACGGAGGCATGCTGATGCTTCTGCCCTTCCTGCTCCGCCAACATAAGGTGAGAATCAGCACTTTGTGCTCTTTTCATTTCAGACATTTACTGTGTAGTGAGAAATAATCCATCTAGGTTAGTGATGTGAATTTAAAACAGTATATTTATGAAACATCAAGGATTTCAGTGCATGTTCAAGTTAATGTTTGTTGCTTCAGGTGTGGAGGAAGTGCAAAATGCGCATTTTCACTGTGGCACAAATGGATGACAACAGCATCCAGATGAAGAAAGATCTCATCACTTTCCTCTATCACCTGCGCATTGATGCTGCTGTGGAAGTAGTGGAGATGGTGAGAGATTTGTCTCAGACTTACATTCCCCATTATTTGCAGGAAGACTTTTTTTTTTTCTAGGAAAGCTTGCTCATTGTTTCTAAATAAAACCTGTTCCTTGGATTATCATAATGCTTATTAATATAAACATCTGCTTTCCTCTCAAAGCTTGACAGTGACATCTCAGCTTACACCTATGAGAAGACACTAGTAATGGAGCAAAGATCTCAGATCCTCAAACAGATGCATCTGACAAAGAATGAGATGGAGAGAGAGGTAAATTAGAAAACACTTCCACCAGAAGAAATTAACATAGGAAGCATTTCATTGGTTTTGTTATCCAGCGACATTAATCTAATGATCACAATTTTCTTTGTTTTCATTTTAAAAATTTTATTGATTTGCTTTGCACCACTTTATGTTGGTTTAACACATAAAATCCCAACAAAATACATTGAAGTTTGTGGCGATTATGAGCCATACTGAAATAATGTCAAGGGGTATGAATACTTTCACAACCATTTTCTACCAATTTGGAACAAACTATAGGAATTAAAAGGGGGCTTCCTGTTTCATTTTTGTAGATTCAAAGTATTACTGATTCCTCCCGTGGATCCATCCGTCGTAAAAACCCGCCAACCTTGCAGCCCCAGCACAGCACAGATGAGGGAACCAGCCTGGCAGAAAAACCAGAAGATAAGGTAAACATTTAAAACATCCCCTGTCTGTCTCTCTCTCTGTTGTTCAGCTTCTGTGCCGTCTGTTCTTTCTGGAAATGGGGTTGCTTGATCCCAGAAGCAGTGCGGAAAGGGCTGCGCACTATTGTTGCAGTGCGTAGCCCTTTCCTGTAGTGGCTCGGTGAATAATCACTTTCACTTTTACTGACAGGTGTCTCTTTTCATCCTTTCACCCTGTCATCACACGTGTTTGTCTCTCAGTCTGAGGCTGTCTCCAACCCAAAACAGGTCCGCCTGATCCAAAGTAAGAATGCAGCCACACCCACCAGCCCAACAAGTCCCACTTCACCTGCTGCCATGCCTGCAGGTGGCACTGTCACCTGGAGAGACAGAAAGGGCCCAGATAAAGGGATGACGGACTCAGCAGCGACACCAGGGGCAGGCAAAGACCCCCTTAATATGAAACCGTAAGTCACCTAGTACCTAACTTCAACTCATGAGCCTGTATGAGGTTTATATGAAAGACCCAACACAACAGATGGGCCAGGTAGATCAAAAACATTCCAGGAAGTTAGACTTCAGAGAAAAAAATATATATATTTTTTTTATTATTATTTTATTTCTATAACTCATCTGGGAAAAATGTCTACCTGTAAACTTTCAGTTATAATCTGAATCATTTAGGGAATAAAAACAGACATGATCACAACACCAAATTAGTTATTTTTCAGTTTTTATGAAAATGTAACTTCAAATTAAACTGAACCTAAATTACTGTGTTCACATATGATTTTTATTTTTTTTACATTGTTTCCATTAGATACAGGATTTTTGTGTCAACTTACACTTTGTCTCTTCCCTTGCTGAAGGAATACAAATTTTCACAAAATGAATTTGTGAAATCTTAAAACATATTAGTAGTTTGTGTGTGTACTTTTTACATAAAGTCAACCTTTGAACATTTTAATCTCTCTAAGTAAAATACCTTTGGGTCATGTGTTAAAATATAAGTTTACTGATTATTAAAAAGAAACCTATTGAACTTATGAATGCACCTACATGTCAGCAGCTCTTTGAAAAAATATTGCTATTTTTTTTAACTCACGCTTCAGGGAATGGGAGAGCTTGTGAGTATTCATATTTTCTAATCAATTGTATTTCCTTTCTGATTGGAGCATCTAGAAAGCTTTTTTCTTTTTTTTTTTCCAGTTGTGAGTTGAATTTCTCTGGTTTCAGGAACCAGACGGATGTGAGGCGCATGCACACAGCAATGAGACTCAATGAGGTCATCACAAAGAAGTCCAAGGAGGCTAAGTTAGTCCTGCTCAACATGCCAGGACCACCAAAGAACCGAGTGGGCGATGAAAACTGTATCCTTCATATTATTCCGTGTGCTCAAATTAAGCATTAGAAAAAACAGCATAAACTTCATATTATTTCATGTGATAATCCTTCACTTGGAGTGTCTCTCAGATATGGAGTTCCTTGAGGTTCTCACTGAAGGTCTCAACAGGGTTCTCCTAGTGCGAGGAGGCGGGCGAGAAGTCATCACCATCTACTCCTGAGAGGCTTAAATTAGCATCTAAAAGAACTTGTGAGTTCTTCTGCTTCTCTGGGTTCTAGAAAATCCTCCCTCCAACCCATCACCTGTCCCCTCACCTGGCAACCAGACTGCAGTGCTTCCGGGAACGTCAACCCATGACCTAACTCCATCTATTACCTCCAAACCATCTGAGCTCACTTCACCTGATAACTTTTCTGGAGAACTTTCTGATTTATTTTGGATTTTTCCTGCTCATCTATAAGAAAAAAATGTCCTTTTTGTCTTTCATCTGTCATTTGACATCTGTGCTATTTGAGAGTTTGTTCATCCTAAACCATCTTGGGTTTTGTCCGTGATTGCATGAATGACAACACCCAAGTAATAATTTAAATGACAGAATTAATGGAGGCGACTATTCTGTGTTCATTTAGATAAAACTAGTGTGTAAAAGCAGCTAAGGGAGAGTTCTTTATTTCAACACAAAAAAATAGCATTCACTCAAATTGCTTTTGTTCAATTTCATGTTTAGAAAATTTGATAGAGCTTAAGATCTAAGAAAAAATATTTTATAGAAATCATGGCCATAAATCTGGTCATTTTTGCATTCTTGTGAATCGTTAACCACCTAGTAAATTGTAGAATTCATATTCAAGTATATATTTTATAAAATATTTTTAAATAATTGAACAATTATCTGTGGAAAAAGTAAAAATTCTAGATGGTATCTCTTTTTGAAGAGCAATATCACAATACTGTAGATGACATTACAGAATAGAAAACAATTTGCTTCATCACAATGTATTTGCTTTCTGCTGTGTCAGAGCCATTTTTTTAATCTAAAATGTCCACTTGCTAGCTTATTTTTAAAGACGAATTCTTTATATTGATGCTCTTATTCAGACGGGGTTTTTTTTTCGAAAGGCAGGATTGTGCATGTCAGCTGAATCTGTTGCAGCTTAATTTCGTAAATTGACCAAGCTTTGCAGCACTAAATAGAGAGAGCGTCTTGCTCCCTCACAAAAAGCTCTGTCAGATTTTATTGGTCAACTTTGTGGTCTGATTAAACTTTTCCCTCACTCTGCAGGCAAGCTGTGCAACTGCTAAACGTTAGAGGAACAACTCTGTATTAGATCCAAATTTTAAAACTATTTAAAAAATACCCTCTTAATTGATAGGGACAATAAAGTATGTGGTTTAGAAATATGTTTACAGATGCAATTTAGTCCTAAATGAGCTTGCGATGGAGAAATGTTCTGGCACTTTTTTATTAGCTTATTTCACAAGCTGCGGTTCTGAGAATTTCTGACATGTTGAACTGAATCATGCAGAAACATCTGTTCAAAGGTAAACATGCTGACTAAAGGTCACTCACTAAC
This sequence comes from Alfaro cultratus, assembly GCA_903066825.1. Classification (NCBI taxonomy): domain Eukaryota; kingdom Metazoa; phylum Chordata; class Actinopteri; order Cyprinodontiformes; family Poeciliidae; genus Alfaro; species Alfaro cultratus. The sequence goes on along the minus strand of CAEFZX010027582.1, from coordinate 22,945 downwards.
TCACAGCTGCACAAAACCTGCAAAATACAAATATAAATACAAATACGGTGAAATGTATTAAAAGTGAATTTCAGAGGGTGCCTGCTACAATTCTGAGATGACTTTGTTAATCAGAAACTGCATTCATGAGGGTGTATATGTTTTGATGATTTATTTAATTCTCCAGCTTATTTTATGTTTTTTATGATTAGTTTACATTTCACTAGCTTTTACAGAAAGGCTAAAATGGTAAACCACAAAGCTTTGTCTATATTTGGCATAAAACTTCATCAGATAACTGCGGAGGAGAGATAGGCCTAAAATATCCACGTGATAATATATTTTATTCATTTAGGTAAATGAAGAAGAAAAAATGGGACCCTTAGATGTAATATTTATTCTGACCCTCCGTATGTAGCAACAACCTCAAATCAAAGTGTTTGAATTTTAGTTTATTCTGTATAAAATAACTTTGCTTTTTCAGCTTTTGATTTGACTAAGTTGAGGACTTTCACTTGGCTTATCTAAAACTTCATTATTTCTTTTTTTTTTGTTCATTTTTTCACATTTTGGTTAAATAGCTTTTGCATTCGTGGATCTGATGTTATTGCTGGTTGATTGCTTTAACCATAGTTTTATTAACATTTACAGTGTTGTATTCTGATGCAGCTAAAGATGCCCAGATCATTATTTTACCGACATGCTTTCCAAATAGGCTGCTCCTTTCCTGTTAGATTGTGTTACTTAGTGTTTTTGTTTATTTTTTACATTTGCAACTTAAATAAATATCTTAATGCTTTATTTGTCTATTGATTGTTTTTCTAACAGTATTGCCATTAGACTAAACTGCGAACCAGCAGTCAAGTTCCCTTTGGAGAACTTCATCTGTATAACTTACACCACTGGAGGTCAGTGTTTATCGACATTTCTGACTCCTAATGAGAAAACTGTTTAGTTGCTTAGATTTTACAGGGAGCTTCTTGGTCGTGTGTGTTTTCAAAGTTTTATTTTAGTTGAACAGTCGAGGGAAGAATATCATTGGCATTAAAGTTTTATTTATTTGTAAATGACAGGCAGTTCATCATCTTATGATCCACCATGAATGCTACAGTGCTTGGGGGATAAGTGAGGCAATGACCCAAACATGGCAGTATATCCACTAACGAATGTTTAAGAATTAAGAAGAAGAAAGTCTTCAGCCTAGTCCAAACCCAGATCTTTTTTATTGTTGACATGTTGTGACCTGAAAAAAATTGTACATCAAACATACCCCTCAAACATCTTAAAAGACGAAAGTGAGGAGACCGATATCAGAGGCCCAGGCAGATGGCAGAGATTGGTAGACACCTAAAAGAATCTCACTGATGGAGGTAACATCCGTTAGGTGGGTAGGCTGTCCTAACTTTTTCTTCAGAATACACATTTTTGCTTATCTCTCTTGTTCCTAGACTAAAACAAGTTTAATAATTATTAAGTGCAGTTAATTATTTTCTTTTCCAGACAAAGAAATAGATTAGCGATCAACATGTGGGAATTTCTCTATAGATTATCTGTATGGAGATGGACGGACCTTTGTGATTAAAGTTTAATGACGAAAGCCCACTTCCCTCGCTATCTACTATTACCCCATCCTTTCGTATAGGACTCACTTTGTGTTTTAATTTTCTCTCATTTGTATTATGCTGTAGCATGCAGTTTGCAAACCTTAAATCATCCTTAATACAATAATATATTGCTTTATAGCTGTAATGTTTGTACAGAGAAGTGTTTGCTTTATTTTACTGATAAAGGTGGTTGCAGCAACACCCCCTGTGGATGTTATTTTACAGGTGATACATACTGGTTCCTAGTTTCCACTGTTTAAAACTCTTTCTTGCAGACTGTGCATGCTGGGTTTGTTTTACAGTAAATGGTATCTTAAAGACACAAAACATAACATTACGTTTAACAGTGTTGACCGGTTTAAGTTTGGAATGTGTTTGAAACTATTACATATTTTATTTTCTGACCTTTATACAGCTTTTGGAGTTATATAGTTTGAATGGACCATTTTTATGTCTTCACAAAATGCAATAAATTTTAAAATTAATAAAAGTTGGAAATATGTTGACTCTTTTCTGTTGAGAGCTTATTTTACATTTTTCAGTAATAAGGAAGCTGAAGCTATCCAACACAGTGTCGGAAGTTAATTGTGTCCGTCGCATGAACATGTGGTTCAAGCTACTTTTGACCTTGTGAAGGAGATATGAACAATACATGACAAAGATAAGAGACCAAGCTGATCCGCTTTGCTTTGTTCTTTTTTCTTGGTCATACGCAGACATTAACTCTAGGAGAAAGGTAACAATTGTGCTGTGAATCCAAATAAAGGAGCCGGAATCTTCATTGTCCAATAAAAAAAAATATTTTATTAAAAAGTGAACTTTGAGGTTTTTCACATGTTGTCAGACAGTAACGAACTTCACTGTATTTTATTGGGATTTTATGTGAACACAAAATAGTGCATAATTGTGAACAGAACCCCTAAAAAAAAGTCTAGGGCAACTAATTGCCTTCTGCAGTTATTTAAGTGCCCCTTTGTGTACATTTATTCTGTACAGGTTTCAGAGATTTTTTTACAACTACAAAACCCAACAATACATGGCTGATTCCTTAAAAGGGCCAAGCAAAGAGTGTGTTAATCAGATAAGAAGCCACACCTACAGTAACAGTGGAGAAGCTGAAGATCCACATTAGATGTGAAGTCTACAAATCTAGGCTTTGTGAAGAAGTGGCAAGAAGAAAACATTTTTGGAAAAAGACCTTGAGGATCTTTCTTTGCAATGTTCTACAAGGCATGTGGAAGACAACGCAAACATGGAGAAAGATACTCTGGTCAGACCAAAATGTTACTTTTTGGCTTACGTGCAAAATGCAACATGCAGAAAACTAGCACTGCATCTCTCTCTGAAAACATTATTTCCATAGTAGATTATGGATTACACAGTATTATGCTGTGTGCTTTCTTTTCTTCAGCAAGTACAGTAAATATTGTCAGAGCTGAAGGGAAGATGGATGAAGCAGAACACAAGTCAGGTCAGGAGGAAAACCAGTCAGAGGTTGCAAAAGGCTAACCTGATGCTCTTCCAGCCAAAGCTACATTGTAATGGTTTTGCTCAGTGTTTTTCCAAACTGGTCTTCAGGGACCACTGCCCTGCACATTTTAGATATGTCTCTGTTCCGGGACACCTGATTTAAATGATTGCATGACCGCTTCTGTGTGCCAGAGTGCTGCAGAAACTTCTTTATCACTCACTTATTCAAGTCAGGTGTGTGGCAGTAGAGAAACACCTAAAATATGATTTATTTATTTATTTTTTTCTACATTACCTAAAGGTCAAACTTCTGAACTTGAGGTGTTTTTATTGTTTTTCCTTTGAATTATTTTGGTCAAAACCTTGGACAGAATTTGGAATTGTGCAACAAAATATATTATTTGAGAGTAAATCAAAACAAAATCATTTTGAGGTAGAGTTGAGAAGCTACAATACAAAAATAAAATGCAATTTCAAAAGGGAATGTGAAAATCCAATATTGATGACTTGTTGTCAACATTATCAATCTTTTGAATTGAGCCACCTCGCTCCAGCTACAACGTGACAAAAACCTGAACAAGTTTAAGATGCGAGTACTTTTGCAGGGCATTGTCCATTTAAAACTGAAAAATCGGTTCATACTTAGCCTTGGCTTCTTGGTCAAGGCTAAGTATGAACTGTTACATGCAGAGTCACTCTTTCTCTTAATATTTGTGGCACTCCAGTGTTTTTTTAAGGGAACAAATATTAGAAGCAGGATCCTGCAAACTGCAAACTCAGGTTCCCCTCCCCCCATTTCAGTGATAAGCTTCCTTGAATAGTTCCCACAGTTTTACAAAGAAATAGACAATGATTACTAAATCTGTTACTGGGGACAGAGAGTGCAAGTGTTGTGGGTGCTGCTGTAACACAGATGTTGTTAGGAATTCCAGGATAATACATTTTTTATCTTTGAGGCACATTTTGGATGAGCAGATTACAAATCAGCCAGATACAGGTTTGCTTATTGTGTTCCGCTTCACCACATTTACTTTGAAACAGGAATTCAGAGATAAATGTAATAAACTACTGAAAAAAGAGCTGAAGAAAAACTGCTGACATTTCAGAACTGTTTATTACGACAGACAAAGTCCGCACCGCTCCATTCTTCATGCAGAGAAAACAGTACAGTTATTGTCTGACTGAGAGCACGGTTGACCAATGTTTTTTTTACCTATCTTGTGTAAACAGAGACAGTCCAAGCAGCAAAAAACGAATACTGTTATTAGCACCAGACAACTGTCAGGATGAAGAAGCAGTCGACTAACCTTCGAGTGAGATTACCCGTTTTCCTGTTTGTATCCCAGGTGATTTTTGTTGCCATTTACTTTGGCTTTGTGACCTACGACGAGCATGCTGATGCCCGTTTTCAGACCAATCAGACAAATCCAATGCACAACGCCGTGTACAAGGACTACCCCTTCTTCACAGATATACAGGTCATGATTTTCCTCGGCTTTGGATGTTTGCTGGCATTTTTCCGACTCTACGGCTTCGGTGGGATGGTTTTTAACTTTCTGACTGCTACCTTTGCCATCCAGTGGGCCATCCTGGTGCAGGGCTACTTCCAGTTCTATCATAATGGGAAGATCCACTTTGGAATTATTAACCTCATAAATGCAGAATTTGCTTGTGCGGTGGTCCTCATCTCTTTTGGCGCGGTGCTGGGGAAGACCAGCCCGCTGCAGCTGCTGGTCATGACTCTGTTGGAGGTGCCTGTGTTTGCGGTCACAGAGTGGATCGTTCTGAAGTATCTGAAGATCAATGATGCAGGAGGGTCTATTCTCATCCATCTCTTTGCCTGTTATTTTGGACTGGGTGTGACGTTTGTGCTGTACAGGTCAGGTTTAACGGAGGGTCATGTTAAGGAGAACACCAGCTACCACTCGGACATCCTGTCTGTGATGGGCACCTTGTTCCTCTGGGTGTTCTGGCCCTCATTCAATTCAGCACTGACCCTTAAAGGGGATGACCAGCACAGAGCCATCCTCCACACCTTTATTGGCCTCAGCGCCTCCACACTGACTGCATTCGCTCTGTCAGCAATGCTGAACAAAAAAGGGAAGCTCACCATGGCAGATATTCAGAACGTGACCCTGGCTGGAGGAGTAACAGTTGGGGCATCTGTGGATATGATGATATCACCTGCAGCTGCGTATGTGCTGGGTATGATGGGCTGCACTGCCTGCATGCTGGGCTACAAGTACATGAGCCCATTTTTAGCACAACGCTGCAGGATCCAGGATCAGTGTGGGATACACAATCTGCACGGACTAACAGGACTTATATCATGCGCAGCAGGGATATGTGCTATTCTGATGGCTGATGAGGAAGTTTACGGCCCAAGTTTGTATGAGATCTTTACTCACAGAGCACCAGTGGAAGGGGACCCGAAACTGCAAGAACTGCAGATGCTGATTCCAGGTTTAAAACCGGGATTGGGAAGGACTGCAAGGGAGCAGGCTCTCTTCCAGGTTGCAGCTCTATTCTCCACGATAGGACTGTCGGCACTGGGGGGGATTCTGACAGGTTATGTGTTGAAGCTGCCTTACCTTGCAGCTCCTTCGGATGATCTCTGCTTTGATGATGTGGTGTTTTTTGAAGTTCCCCCAGATTATGATGCACCACTTAAACTCAGCTACAAAATGACTGCAGAGGATTCTCCAGATGTGCAGCACCAAAGAGTTGTCATCCAATTAATGGACAATAACATGGAAAATAAATGTGCCTGACTTGGTCTTTTGAACTGACTGAAGGTGTGTGTGTGTGTGTGTGTGTGTGTGTGTGTGTGTGTGTGTGTGTGTGTGTGTGTGTGTGTGTGTGTGTGTGTGTGTATGTGTGTATTAAATACATGTTTATATTCATTACACTCTAGAATTCTGGTTGGCATTTCTATTTTTGCAATACTTTTCGGTAACTTTGTTGATATAATTCATGCTCCACAAAAACAGAACTGTCAGCTGCTATCTGCAAAAAGCAATTGTATTATCAAACACTAAAATTAATAAAGTACTGAATACTATATTGTTATGCAATTGCTTAGTTAATTTAACATTTAATCCTGTATTTTAAAGAAAGCAAAACCACGTCTTCATCCATGAACCTTAGCCAGCTCAATCTCTTGCTGCTTCAGACAGATTTATGCAAACACAATTGCTTAACATTCTTGGATCAAAATTATTTTGAACTGAGAGGTTTTTTTAGGTTAGTTGAGAGAAGTCTGATCTTATCCCTATGTATTTCATTCACTTTTCCTTTAGGGACAACAAAAGAATATATCCTTTTATGTGCTGCTAATAAGCACCCAATCTTCCATTAAACATATTTGTCTGAGAAAGGTGTTCATTGTCAAGAAAACAATCCATCCTGTGTTTACAACAATAAGCAGTTCTGCTGCTGCAATTATACATCATTCAATAGATGGCAGCAAATAACTTTGAAATAAACCCAATGTGCTTTAATTGAGACACAAATAACAATTAGAATATGTTTTCATTTACAATAAATGTTTAGAACTGCAAATTTTAAAGCAGTATGTTTTAATATGAGGTTACAGTTTAGATTACATTTTAAATCAGGTGTATAAAAAAGTCGTTTGTTTCAAGACTACAGTTTTGAATGTTAGACACTTAATTACCCTCATACCTCTTACTGTTCAACATTTAACTCCTCCAGTATACTTAATGTTGACCTCCTTCTCACCCTAAAAAATAACTAATGTGTAACTCTTGCATTGGATGAGCTGCTACCTGCCTGCCAAATATCTATGTTATTTTAGGTTTGGATGGAAATGAGTGTTTAAAAAAAATTAAATCCAATTACAAAGTAATATGTGAGACTTTAAACAAAATGAAAAAATGATCTGCATTTAGATGTATTACAGTGAAATAAACATAGAGGCACTGTATATTCATTTTCCATTGTTTCAGACTAAGTCCAAAGATACCCAAAAGAATTCTGCCAAAATTTGTAATAATTTTTAAGTTATATAAACTTCATTCTAAAAGAATTACAAAATATGAATTAAAGTAGAATGTTGTTTTGTTTTTTTTAATGTACAGATTTAACTATTAATAATAGTAGAAGTTAAAAACTATGGGAACCAATATAAATCAGGCCATCCCTTTGTTGTAAGCTAGTGCAGACTAAATACATAAGACTTTTTGTTAAATGTATTTGGATTCTATCTCTATAAGATAATTTTAAACCTTTGAAAAATAATCTACATTGCCTTGGAAACATATACCACTTAACACTTCATATTTGACATTCAGTAAATGCAAACGTCCACATTTTACCGGAATTTTACGTTTCAAATCATTTTCCGAAATAAAAGCAACTAGTGTTTGTTTTTTTCCTATCAATGGGGGCAGATAGATTTTCTTGAACTGCAGTTCTACATATCATTTCAAAAAGTCTGAACGAATTTACAGTGAAAAAGAAATAATCCAGATTTTCAGTCTGATTTTCACAAAATACGCAGCCATTAATAAGTCCTTTAATTTTCAACTTGATATATTAGTAAAAAAAAATATCTCTGTTAATCTGAACGTTCGATCCCTTCTAGATAGGACATAAATATACACTTAATGTATACGTAGAACCAGCAGGTGGCAGTAACGTTGTATTTTTTCACCACTGAAGCAACAATCGAAGAAGAAGAAGACGAAGGAGACGGAAGGAGACCGTAAAGCCACGACCTGCCTCGAGTTAGCTTCTAATAGCAGAAGAGGAAAAAGAAAAGATTACACAACTTCAAAACGTCTTATTTCACTGCTGCTGTCTGTGTTTAAGAGGGGGAGAACCGTCGACGCCAATCTCGTCAGCAGCATATTAGCCGTGGTATTCTGACTTTGGCCCAGCATATCCTCCATTTCAGACGGTAACGTCATTGTTTGCCACATTCAGCTAGCTGCCGCGGAAACGCTTCGAGTCAGAGTGGCCATTTTGGCACCCTGAACTAAACGCTTGTTTTATCCACCCAGACGCATTCTGCGGCCTTCTAACCGTTTCCAAGTAGTTGAGTATTTTATTTATTATGCGAACTGGTTTATCTGTTTATCGAGAGTATCATTTGTCTGTTTGTTAAAGCTTAGTTTTAAAAACCTTGGTTAAAATTAAAGTGACGGTAAAGTGGTATATAGGCTATAGCTAAAGCTATAGCTAGTTAGCAATAGCTTGAAGCGACGTAAACTCGTGCATGGCTTGAGAATTGTGTTAAAACATTTCAGCAGACCGTAGTTAATGCGTAGCTTCACGATTGGCGCCATTATCTGGATAATAACCTGAGTGTATATATATATATATATATATATATATGTGTGTGTGTGTGTGTGTGTGTAAATGAAAAACTAAATGTTTTTTTGATACTATAGGAGCACCCATTATGTCTAACCCGTCTACCTCCCTCCTTCTGGAATCTTCTCGTGTTGGGTGTTTTTATTTTATTTTATTTTTTTATTTTTATTTGCAGGATCGAAATGGCGGATGATTTTGACGTCGAGGCCATGCTGGAAGCGCCTTACAGAAAGGTGAGTTGAGAGTTGAAGAAATGGGGCCTGTAAACTGTTATAGTCCTTGTTTTGCTTATATCTTAAATTTTTGTTATGAAGAAGTTCACTTGAATGTTGTCTGGTGATTGAGTTATTTAAAAACGCAATACAGAAATTTAAATAAATCCACATCTATCTCTCTTTATAGACTTCCCTAATGATATCTCACCTCTACTCCCATGAATTCATCTTTGATTCCACTGTGAACTGTGAAAAAAAAGGAAGGTAGTTATTGCGCATATACTGATGTACTGTGGTTCACTTTAGGACTAAAAGAGATTCAACCTAGAACCATCCAGTCCCAATTCGGTTCCAACAAGGTGAATGCCAATGGTTGATGAGCCCATCTTTATATGTCCAGCAAAGGAGGCAGTATTCAGATTTACAATTGGCTTGTTGACTCCCATCCCCCTTTGTAATGTGCATTTAATTGTGAATATTCATAACATTTCACTGTGTGGAGAACATGTTTATATTTTTACTTGTATGCACTTCCTCAGATATTTGATTATGTAATTGCACTAGAATGTCCCTGAGCCACAAAGACTTTTAATGCACATATTCCCCTAACAAAGTATTTAATTATGCCAGTTATGCTGGTTAGTTTAGATGAATATTTTTCTCGTAAATATGAATACTGCCTCTTTCAGCATCTTGATTTAATTGCATGCTACACAAAACATATTACCATGACATTTTAGTGAAATGACTGTAAAATACAACGTATTTAGTGTAATTGTTGTTTAAGAGAACCTTGTATTTTCAGTTGTTGTTTTTCTTAAGCCAAACAATTGTAAATATTCATGCAATCTTCAGATAATTTTAGTGTTAAAAGGTGGCTTTTTTTGATCATTTTATTTATTTTTTGGGCGTCAGTATTACTAAGAAGTGTGAATCCCTGTTTGCTTCAGGGCAAGATGTGTGACAGAGGTGGCATCGAGCTCTTACAGTCCAAGAACGAAAATGGGTGAAGATCACTGGACTGACACCAACCACACAGGATCTCTTTTAGTGGCCATGGGCCATGCGTGGTCACGTGTTTAGGCACAAATAGTGGCATTGGTACGACCTGCTAGGGGAGGGGGGGATGGTGGAGAGGACCTGACAGTTATCAAAGCTTCCTGAACTCTGCTAATATGTTGGACATCCCTTTAACTTTTTCATTGTAGCATTAAGTACTGACCAGCCTTATATTGAGGGGGGAAAGGAAGGTATTGGGGTGGTGGAAGAACTGTCCAGATTTGTTAGAAAGTATGAATTATTATTAATTGAATATATTTTTTGCATTTTCTCTTCTCACCCCCAACCCCCTTTACCTTGACGACTTGAAATGTTTCATCTACGTCCTCATGATGTTCTTCTATAAACCTTGCTTAGGATGAGAACAAGTCCTATCATGCAAATGGACACGATGAACACGGCAAGAAGTAAGTTTTGGTCATTGCTCGTTCACAGAATTTTCCAAAAAAAAGAGTTGTAATTTACACCATATTAATAAATTGAAATTGTCTTGATCTAAATCTTTACAGATTTAGATCAAGTAAAGTTTTGCACTTTACAAAAATGTTGCTTGTGGTAATCTTCCTTCCTGGTTGTGATGTGCCTCAGGAAGAGAAGGAGTCGGAGTAGGAGCCGCAGTCCAGGCTCAAAGAAGAAGAAAAGCCGTAGCAGGAGCAAAGACAGGAAGAAGAGCAAGAAAAGAAGCAGGAGCAGAGATAAAAAGCGCAGCCGCAGCAGGGAGCGCCATCGCAGCGGCTCCAGAAGCAGGGATCGGGCTGGGCGCTACAAAGCACGCAAGAGCCCCATGTATGTAGCTCCTCAACTCTTAATGTGGCACATTCACTCAGCCAGAGCATACATGTTCTGGGAACTTTATATGTTGTTTGATAAGGGTGATTAGAGAGACAGTGATTCAAGTGTAACATTTAAAACAAAAGCTGATTTTTTTTTATTTTTTTTATTTTATTTTTTTTCCTGTGAATTATTTTAGTCGAAAACGTTCCAGAAGTCGAAGTCCCTTCAAAAAAGAAAAGAGTCCTGTTAGGTAAGTTCAGCAAACAGTTCAGCTTGTTTTCATACTTGGGTGTGAAAGTCAGAAGCTTTTCCTGTTCTCATGTTTGACATCAAAGACTTTTGTTTTAAGCAGATATTTTATGAGCATGTTGTAGCTGCTGTTGGTTGGACTTTCAACAGAATTTTATTTGACCATTTTTCTTCCTGTCATCAAGGCAACCAATCGACAATCTGACACCAGAGGAAAGGGATGCCCGCACAGTTTTCTGCATGCAGCTTGCTGCTAGAATCAGAGCTCGTGACCTGGAGGATTTCTTCTCAGCTGTTGGAAAGGTTGGCTCCGTTAGATACATTTTCCGACTGATCAGCTTTAATTTGGAAATTGTCTTATGTCTTTTTTTTCTTCTCACTTAACTGTAGGTCAGAGATGTGAGAATCATCTCTGATAGAAACTCTCGGAGGTCAAAGGGTATTGCATACATAGAGTTTGTGGAGTCGTCTTCTGTACCACTGGCAATTGGACTAACTGGTCAGAGGCTTTTAGGTGTGCCCATCATTGTCCAGGCTTCTCAGGTCAGTTCAGCTCAATCCACCAATCATGTAGATGCTTTAGAGACATTAGTCTGATATGAAGCTTTGCTAGAATTTGAACAAATTATACGTGATGCAACATTATTAAGGAAACAGTTTTTATTGTATAAATTCTTCTCAGTTTAATTAAATCTTGTTCATTTATTTCCAGGCAGAGAAAAATAGAGCTGCTGCTGCAGCCAATAACCTACAGAAGGGCAGTGCAGGTCCAATGAGACTTTATGTGGGTTCACTACATTTTAACATCACTGAAGAAATGCTGCGAGGGATTTTTGAACCTTTTGGAAAGGTTAGAAAGATTATTTATGTTTCACGGTGCATGTTCATCTCATGTGCTTTGATACTCATCTTTTCCTGTTGGTTTTTCTCAGATTGAAGGGATCCAACTCATGATGGACAGCGAGACTGGGAGATCCAAAGGATATGGTTTCATATCGGTAACTGAAGCTTTGCTGTTGGAACCAATGCTCTCTGCCAGCTTCAGTCTTTAGACTCTTTATTCTCTGAAGTTTGCAGATGCAGAGTGTGCAAAGAAGGCGTTGGAGCAGTTGAACGGGTTTGAACTGGCAGGACGTCCCATGAAGGTGGGACATGTTACAGAACGTTCAGATTCTTCTACGGCTAGTTCTTTCCTGGACAACGATGAGCTGGAGAGGACTGGCATCGACCTTGGCACAACAGGCCGTCTTCAACTCATGGCTCGGCTGGCGGAAGGTTTGTTACAAATGCAGATGTGTTTTTCAGTCCTGGTTATGAATCAATTTCCATATTAAAGTTGAAAAATGTTCCTCTTCATCCACAGGAACTGGCTTGAAAATACCCCCTGCTGCTCAGCAGGCTCTGCAGATGACTGGATCCATACCTTTTGGGGGCATACCTCCTCCAGCAGGTGAATAGCAAAATAGTAACCCTACCCTCCCCTCAGCCTACCTCACCACAAAAATGTCAGTAACAGATCTGTATTCTTCTCATAGTTCCTACTCCTGCACCAAGCCAAGCCTTGAACCTCCCATCACAGCCATTGGCCACACACTGTCTGCAGCTGTCCAACCTGTTTAACCCACAGGCGTAAGAACAGTTTCTAATTGCTTCACAGATCTTCTCAAGTTTCCTTTAAGTGTTTGGCTGCTGTTACGTCCTTCTGTTTTATTTGTATGTAGGAAGTTACTTTGTGAAATATTTTTGGTAGCAAAGGAGTAAAAACATGACTATCACCATGTATATCATCTGGCATGATATACTTATCTATTTTTTTCCATTAGAGAAAACGATCCTAACTGGGCCTCTGAAATCCAAGACGATGTGATTGATGAATGCAACAAGCACGGGGGAGTCGTTCACATCTATGTTGATAGGAACTCACCTCAGGTAAATTTGTAATCATCCAGTAATGTTCTCTAGTCTACAACAATCTTTCATATTTTAATCAGTTGTCTCTTTTGTGCACAGGGTAATGTGTATGTGAAGTGTCCCTCAATACCTGCAGCAATGGCAACAGTAAATGCACTTCATGGACGCTGGTTTGCAGGTATGTTAAGTAGCTGCTGCAGTAGTAAATGGAGACTTGTAATCTATGAATGACTTTTTTTTTTTTTCTCTCTCTCCTTTCAGGTAAAATGATAACGGCTGCTTATGTTCCTTTACCAACCTACCACAACCTTTTCCCAGATTCAGTAACGGCAAAGCAGCTTCTAATGCCTTCACGTCGATAGTCTGAGACGTGTTTCAGAAAATCTGTGTAAATACATTTGTTTGCATTTCATAAAAATCTCAATTGAAGCAAAGATGCATTGAAATTTAGTTGGCTGTGTACTGTTGAAGTGGCCTCACATTTATCAAGTTTTTTTTTCTTTTTTTGAAGTTGCTTTTCAGATTTGTGGTCTGTGTTGTAAACTACCACTGAAAAGTAATCTGCAGATATCTATTGGTCTGTACATTTTTAAATATTGTCATATCTGCTCGTTAAACTCAGCCGTTTTAGATTCATTACCTTGAAGTTACAGAATACTGTTGGGTTAATTGACCTAAAATGCTGAAAGTATATTGATGTCGATGGTAATCCTTTGTAACTTTATACAGCCATAATTTCTTTTGTATGAAGGCTTCCAATAAATCTGGCAAACCTCAGTTCATTCTTTTGTTCCCATTTGAGTTTGTCAGGCCAGGCTCAATTTGTGATTAAAGTCTTAATAGCAGCATTGGAGCCTATGGTTTTTATTTTACCGAGGACACCAGGAAACACATTTTGTGCATGGTGATAAGTGAATTAGCAAAAATTAGAAATTTTCCTGTAGATAAAATGTTCACAAATGTATTGCTGATATACTAATTGCATGGTGTATGTGGGTGTAAATAGACTTCCAAGTACACCGATATTGTAAGTCACAGCACACAATTATCAAGTTTTTTGACCATATTTTTAGGCAGTTTCTAAACCCAGGCTGGATAAACTTTGCATATTTAATGGATTTAAACATAACAGGTGATGTGCCAAGAGGGAGGATGTGGCCTAGCATCAACACTGCATCCAGCTGTGCAGAATTAGGCAACTTCTTAACATGGCCAAAACAATTAAACGCTGAAAACTGCCAAGCACTCTTTAAATTAACATTTAAACTTGGTCAGCAGTTGAAAGATGCAAATAATTAAGAATCGACTAAGAATCTAGCATCATACTAGGAATCATTATCTTCCAGTTCTGTAATATTCCATAAAGACAATTCACCTTAAAGCAGTGCTATAGGAAGGAGTCATCTTTCAAAAAGATTTTTTATGCAGGACAATGCTCCCTCACATTGCATCCAAGTACTCTGTGGCTAGTCAGTAAAGATATTCAAAATAAAAAACTGAGTCTCCTTCCTCACTGTCCTTACACTAAAGAAAAACTGTACACCTCTTTGAACTGTCTGCACTTAAGTTAAACGGATCAAGAAACAGACTCCATGAATGGAAGACTGTAAAAGAGAACTGTCACCTTCGCCATTTTAAAAGCAAAGTCCATTCAAGTTTTGTGGGAGTTGCCACATAGATTTATCAACGACTGGAGATTGCCTCAAATCTTACCTGGGCTAGAGGGTTTGGATTGTTGTACTTAATTCGAAGTTCTCTTTCCAGATTTTATATGGAAATCATGATCCTTAAAGTCTGGAGAGTCCCCAAATTACTTGAGGTCCAGTGTTTAATTTCTACAGCCAGAGATGATTAAAGGAGTCACGTCATCTGCTGGTCCACTGTGTTGTCCAGTCCAACATGAGGACAACTATGCACCAGGTTTGTTTTTAAAGTACTCCATGCTTTCCTCTGGTGATAAACCTTAAAATGATCCCGATTTCATTTTCCAGCTGGACTTGGCACCTGCCTATACTGCCTAGAGTACCTAATTTAACAAGTATGGCACTTGATTCGATGTAAACTACCAAACCTGGACCCCGTGACAATCTATAAAAGTCTGTCAACAGGATGAGAAAACAGATCAAATGTAATCAGATTAAGGCCGCAATGAAGACACCTTGTTTTTATTATTCATTTCAGAGCCACAAGCAGTTTGTCTCCACTGATGTAGCGAAGGAGACCCTGAACAAGTAATGAGTACATACACTGTACAGTACATGCTGACAATGAATTGGAAAAAAAAGTGGTAATTTTCTAGGAAGCTGATTTTTGTGGTCATTAGCTGTTATCTTACAACACTTAATACATCATCATGTAATAAAACTACGAGTTTGACCATTTGAATTGAATTACTGAATAACTTCTTGATGATTTTCCAGTTTATTGCAATGCACTTATAGATGAAGCAACAAATACATCTCAATATTCTCAAATCTTTGACCAGCTCTTAACTCTGGTCCATTTATGTAAATTGATTAAATGCAAACCAGGGGATGAAATGGTATAGAAGTATTCACTTTTGATATTAATAAAATGACACAACACAAATTTAATGCGTATTCTGGAAACTTTATCTTCTAACAAAAGTCACGGCAACAACAAAATAGCTTGAACTTCAGAAACATTTCACTATCGTTCTAAACATGTCAAGAGTTTTATTCTTTGCTCTTTTTCCCCCAAAACTGAACCTTAGAATCTTTTTTCTCCTCTAGAACAATGTTCACACCTGGGAAAAACAAAACACACATAATTAGGTCTTTGTGCTCGTCTACCTGGTAGAAATATGGCATGAATAAACTATTTATTCATGCCCATTTTTAGCTGTTAGCTGGTGAGTAATCTTTCCAAAAAAATAAAAGCCAATTAGTTTGACATTTACTCAGCTGAATTGTGTCCAACTATGCATCCAGAGCTAAAGATTATTTACTTCCATAAAAATTGCTACATAAAGTATCATTTTTAAAAACACCTGCAATTGAAAAGTACAGCAAGTAAGATGCATCAAAAGCTACCAGCAGTTAAATTGTGAGCCGATTTAAATCAAATAGAATAGAAATAGCCTTTATTGTCCCAAAGACAATAAAACTGTGGGGCAATTCAGGTGCAACAGCAGCCTCAATATATGTAGGTTCACTCTAAAGATCAAAAAGTGTTAAATATTTTTGAAAAATTACCCACTTGATTTAACTCCATTAATTAGACCTCTACTACTTTTTATAGCTTGAATTGTTAATGACTGAAGCACTAGAAAGATTAAACGGTCTAACAAATATACCTAACTATCAAAAAACAAAAATGTTGCAACCCATTTTGTTCTTATGGCCAGCATTTTGTTCTTATGATGAACAAAATGCTTCAAATGCATTTAAAAGATTTAAAGCTGACCTTAAATTGTTTCACTTTTTCGGAGAACACTCTTTTGCCTTGTGAGCCTGCAAGACAGCGATTGCCTCTTCCACCTGACAGAAAGAAACAGGACACAGATGAAAATAACATCTTAACTTCCAGATTCCTCTGGATTACCAAGAACAGCATCAGTTTCAGCAGTGTCCTCTGCAGTTGGTATCCTACATGTTTTGGTTCGTTCCCTGCCTGAATACACTTGAATCACCTGATGGTTCATTAGCAGGCCTCAGTAGAGCATTACAGCTACATTCACACTGCAGGTCTTTATGCTCAAATCAGATTTTTTTGTATGGTCATTCACATTACTTTTAAAATCTTGCCCATATCTGAACTCAGTGTGAACTAGTCGGTTCCAAACTGACCGGCATGAACAAAAGAACGATAATATTTTGCACTGTACTCATTGGTGTGGAAAACATGAAGGAAATGTGCATTTACATTTTAAAGTCTTCAACACAGATTGAAAGAGTGAAATATTGTTGTCCATCTTTCTCACTACTAACACCTCCTGCCGGTGCACAGTATTGGAGAACGATAATGGAAAGTGGGATCAAAGTCACATCAAAATCACTTTGGCAGGTCCAACTGAAATCACATTCAAAACGCTTGAATACAAATCAGATAAAGGACTACATACAGAAGTGGCTCAAATCTCACAAAAATAAAATAATCAGATATGGGCCATAACCGAGCCTTTACATTTATTTCAACAGGTCTAATCTGGTCACTAAACTTCAAAAAAGGGAAAGAAAAACAATCCGATTTGGACTAAATTTGTAGTGTGAACATCGATATGCTGAGAAGGTAGATGGGCATTTAAATCATGTGTTGGAGACCTTGAGGATTAGAGCTGGACACTCATAAGTTAAGGACAAAAAAAGTGGAAATAAAAACTATGCATCTAATTCTCATTGAGAATAAACATATTCAATTCACCAAAACAAGAAAAATGGGCAAATCAAAAATATTTCACTATATTTTGCCTTAATCTCATTCTTGTATCCACAAAAATTACTGCAGGTGTTATTTATACAACTTTGCGATCGACACTCTTTGATACTTAATAGATTTTTGTGAAGGTATGTACTACACAGTCTATGATGACAGTCTGTCCTAATAAATATGTGTAAAATCTGAAGGGACTGAATGAAAAATTAATGTGCCTTAGAGTTCAGGGACTCCGGTGACTCCAAAATGTGCAGCAGCTCTGAATTGTCGAGCTCTAGCAGCATCCCTGTGATTTTTCCTGCCAGGTTTGGGTGAAGAGCATGAATCAGTGGATACAGTCGCTCCCCTGTGTGTCACAGCAGAGAGAAGGAGGTAAAGAAACAAATACAAACAGACGGCTTGATAAAGGGAAAGGATAAACTGAGAGAAAGACAGACCAAGGAGTTGTTTCTGATCCATGAGTGGAGCTGCAGCCAGCATTGAAGCAGTGAGAGGCTCCGGGCCTGGAATGTGAACTGCTGGTTCAGCCACAGGTGCAGGAGCAACCTGAGAATGTAAGCAGTCACCACATTCATTATTGTAGTTTTATTTTTCCTAACCACAAATAAAAAGCTCATAATGTTCCCACATACACACCCTAATGCTTTGATGTAAAAACCACAACACAATGTCAGACTTGCACAGATTAACTTAAAAACCCACCGACATCTTTTAGGGGGAAACAAAGCAAAGAGAATATTTATTATTTTTTTATGCATATCATTTTGAAACGCATCAAAACTCCTGTTTGAAGAGTTAGAACATTCCTGCTATTGTTTAAAGTGCATCCGATTGGCTCGGATGGAAACACCACAATTGCGAAACTTTTTTTATTAGTTCACTACCAAAAAAGTTTTCACACATTTGTAATAGAAACACAGCTACCATCTCCTAAAATATTTAAGTTTGTTTCTCAATCCAGTTTATAAGTCACATAATGGAGGCCCAGCAGATGTACCTGTGGTCTCATCATGGGAACAGGAACCGTAACGACATGCAGAGGGTTCCTCACTCCAGACGAATACTTGTACTGATTTCCTCTGGGCACTCCTCCAGTCTGCGTCCCTATGTTGTCTGAAGGAAGAGCTCCCACACGTCAAACAGTAAGACTTCAATTAAATCATATAGAAAAAAACTGTTATAGTTTAGGTACTCGTCTTTTGTGAGGAGGTTATGATGCGTGGAGCCTGAGTGGAAGCTTGTCGGACTGTAGTGATGGTTGGTGAACCACGGCGAGGAAGAGGACTCCCTATATACTGGGCTGAGTAAGTTCCTGGATGCATGAACACTTTTATTTATCTTTTATCGGAGAAAAAAAAAAAGCAAAAAAACATTTGTTTCCTTTAAATAAAGAGCTGAAGAAATTCACCCTGGGCTCTGGGCGGCTGCGCCATCCAACGAGGGACTGGTCTCAGGTTGCTGACAGCACTGTGGTTGTAGAAAGAGCGAGTGGGAGGCTGCAAGATAAGGGCTTGTTTTGACTGAGTGGAAAGCACATAAGGCCACTGGATTATTTCAAATCCCTGAGAGACTATGAACAGGATTAAATAGAAAAAACAGTTTAGATGGATAGAGTTTTCAGGGCAGAAAGTAAAAGTTTATACAAAGATTTATGCAAATTTGCTGTTTTTAAGCCAGCAAAGGTAGTTACACCACCAAAGAAGATTTTTATTATTTTTTTTTTTTGCTTAACACATTCTACAGGGCAGATGATTGATAGACAAATAATCTTGTTCATAATTCTCCTCTTAATAGTCCAAATACAGTATTCATACCTGTGGTACGGTCATATAGTATCCCGACTGGGGGTACGAGTCAATGATGGGGTTGCTCATGGTCCTCAGGGTAGCAAGTCTCTGCATGTACTTGTTAGTTAGAATAGCTTTACGCTCCTCCCTCCTTTGCGCCAGCGCAACATACAGCGGCTTGGTCGCAACAATTCTCCCATTCATTTCAGTCACTGCTTTGGTTGCTTCCTCTGGAGACGAGAAGCAGACAAAGCCGAAGCCTTTGCTTTGGCCACCTTCAGTCATCACCTGCAGTAAATGAGAGAGAATAGGTTAAAAAAAAAATGAATGGTCAATGCACTTAACAGTCAATATATATGTATATAATCTTTAAAGCCATCATTAGGTGGATTTTGCAGAAATATTACCTTAGCACTTGTGATTGTGCCATAAGGAGAAAATTCCTTCCGGAGTCTTTCATCATTTATGCTATCATCCAAGTTCTTCACATACAGATTCACCCCCTGAACCATGAAAAAGAGCATCAAATTATTTGTTCCTTCTTTCATTCACATTTAGAGACATGTTAAACATGTCTGGGGAATTCAGTTAAGAACAACACTGAAACTTTAACTTAGAAAGTTAATGTCTTTCAAGAGAATGTTATAAAAACAACATTCTCCTGAAAGACACTTCAAAACATCTTTGAAGTGTCAAATTTTGATTAAATCTACAATTCTGGTAATCTGGGGTCAAACACAGCCACACCTGATAACGTTGGATGCGATCCTGTTTGATCTGGTCAAACTTGCGCTTCAGCTCCCCCTGGCGCTCCATACGCTTCTGAGCGCGACCTACGTAGATGGTCTTCCCATTAAGCTCTTTTCCATTCATTTCATCCACAGCCTGGGAAACAAGCAGAAGGAGCAAACAATTAATCAACTTACAATTAATTGTTGATTAATGGTTCACTAGATTAAAATGAGTTCCAATCAATTAATAACATTCACTTAAACCCTCCAGTGTTGTAGTGTGGCCACCATCCAGGAGAGGGTGCCAGTGGTCATCCTTAAGCAGAGCCAGTTGATACAAAAATAAAGATGGCAGAGGGATCCCAGAACAGGAAAGTGAAACTGTCCAAATGGAGTCCGGTGTGGGATGCTAGACGCTCTTCATGTTGTTCCATTTTGAATTATAAACACTGAACAAGCTCCTTAAGTTTCACCTAAATACCACTCATTCAGCTGCCATAGCAGCTGCTACTGTATTCTCATTACATCTTCGATACAAAGGCAAAGATGTGATGACAGAAAAGCAGAGGGCATAGCACAGAAAAATTGCAATATGAATAACAACAGATGATGGTGAATTAAAACCTGGCTCCATGAAACATATTAACATTTTTAACAACCCATTTAGAGGCGCTACAACAAAAAGGCAGCTCAAGTGAACAGCACAACGTATCAATCTCACCACTGATTGTAGACACTCCTGGCATCTTTAAATGATAGTTTTACATCTCTGTTCATCAGAAGTGATGTAAATTTCATTACACAAGAGGAAAAATTTAAGGCATTTAAAACCATTTAAGACTAGCAAAATAATTCAATAATTTTAAAGCCTGAATTGTGATTTTCAAATTTGGACTTTACTTTCTTTAGATACCCCACAGAAATCCTGTTCTTTCATTTTGTTACCTCCTCGTTTCAGCATCTAACCTTAAATAAAAGGTTAGATGGTTTTATTCAACAGTAAAAAGCAGATTTACATATACTGTCTATTTATACCCGCACCAATATTCTTTAGACTTTCTGGTGTGTTTCTGTTTTGGTAAACTGTACATCTGGGTTCTAAAGCCGTGACAAAAGAAAAGGACTTTGGCCTGATTGTTACTCCTTTAGTAACCACAGACAGCAGCAGTATTTAATTTAATACATTTAATATCTCCACTAAGGTTAGATGGTTTTATCAAGTATAAACTGTTCAATATGAGTGACTGGGTTTATATGTGCCAAACTTAAATACAGGGAAATTTAAATTGAGACGGCTGAAAAAAATGCTGGGAAAATTAATTCATTAAGAGATGTTAATTATCCCATTACAAAATTTCACATATGGTTCAGTGTCCATCTAAATAGAGCTGCGTCCTCACCAGGGCTGCTTTCTGGGGTAGATTTCTACCCTGGAAATAGTCGTGGTTCCCAGAAAACTACCTTTTAAAATAAGGTTATATGAAAGTTCAAATCAAAGTCATTATTTCATTTGGACATCAAAATTATTAATGACACTCATACCAATAGCCACAG
This sequence comes from Alfaro cultratus, assembly GCA_903066825.1. NCBI lineage: Eukaryota > Metazoa > Chordata > Actinopteri > Cyprinodontiformes > Poeciliidae > Alfaro > Alfaro cultratus. Next base: position 1,880 of record CAEFZX010027582.1, on the reverse strand, counting down.
AGCATTGTTTAAAAGACAACTGGTTTGTAGTCAGTCTGATAAAAAAAAAAGTCAACTGGCATTTGCTACCTTTTGAGCATCCTCATGGTGAGCATAGTTGACAAACCCAAACCCTCGGGATTGGCCTCTCTCATCCTTCATCACCCGCACACTGAGGGTCCTCCCTGAAGGCAAACAGGTTATTATAAGATGTACTAATAATAAAGCACATTGCCCTGGAAGATCCAGTCATCAACAAGAATGTGAATTTCCTTACCAAAAGCAGAAAAAACCTCCTTCAGTTTCTCGTCAGTGAAGTCGTCTCCAAAGTTCTTGATGTAGACATTGGTAAACTTCATAGCTTTGGAGCCAAACTCAACTTCCCTTTCCTTGCGAGACTTGAAGTGGCCAACAAACCTGGAGACAGAGCCAAGGAACCCAACCAGATGACAACAAATTAAAGGCAAATATATGTCAGATTTACATATACAATATTTTTAATCAAGCTGAGGTTGGATTATGATTCAGTATTGACATTTTGTGGTATCTAGACCAACTTGTATTAGATTCAATTCAAAACATATTCTAAAGATTTTAAAATGTGAATTGGATTATGTACATTGAATACAACTTTGTTTCTAAAAACTTGAATAAAACTGTCAATGCATTTTTTGTTGTTTTTTTTAAATCTAAAAATCAGACCCAGTTTGAATAAAACTGGGTCTGAGCTTTTCTTAAATTAGGAACTTTTTAAATCTTAAAATTAGGAGTGATTTCTGGACACTCAATTTCCATACTTTTCCCACAAACTTCAGCATACTTTACTATATTATTTTTAGGTGGCAAATCAACAATGCATAATTGCAAAGTGGGAGAAAAATAATAAATGGTTTCACAAGTGTCATTACTTGTTTTCAGGACTCTCCAACACCCCTAAATAAAATCTAGTGCGAGCAACTGCCATCAAACGATGCCTCGTCATGTGCACTACAATTGTTAGGCTTAAAATGCTTAAAAGACACAAAAATCGGCTGAACGTTTGTGGTCCACTTTACTATTAAATTAAAGTGGAAAAAAAATAAAGAAAGGTTAATGAAAAAACTACAATCTGCTACAGCTAAAAAACAAAAATTCCATTTTATCATTTGTCTGTAAAAATCAGACTTATTTTGTGCTAGTTGTCAACACTGATCAGGGCCATACAGAACCGCACTTCAGACATCCCTGCCTTGCAGTCTGACTCACCGCTAGTGGTAATTACACCACAAGGTATTTGAACACTGCATTTACTGAAGAGTAGATTTTAATTTCCAAGAGTTTTAAAAAGTATTCATCACTTTCCTTCCACCTCTTAGTTACCCACTACTTTGTGTTTAGGTCTCACATAAAATCCCAATAAAATAAGAGGATTTTGGTTGTACAGTGATCCCTCGTTTTTCGCGGGGGTTACGTTCCAAAAAGAACCCGCGATAGGTAAAATCCGCAAAGTAGAAACCTTTAATTTCTTTTTTTTTCACAAACTAAAGACTTCAAATTGCGGAGATCAGCACCGCCCCACCGCGACCCGAGTCATTGGATTAGAACGGGAGAAAATTACAAATGATTATGATAAAAAAGACAAAGTACAGAAGGACAAATAGTGACTCTCGTGTATTTCACTGCTATTCTGACTGAGCCGCTGCATCCTGACTCCGCTCTGTAGTGGTTTTTCGAGCGAAGAGCATAGTTATCGGTTGTTGTTGTTGTCGCTCTTTATTCTTCTGGGCAAAAAGATTCTTATAAACCGACATGCCACCATCGATTATATTTGCAAACTTTAATTTTGCAAGCTGTTTTACGTACGTGTACATATTAAACCGCAACGTTATTGACACACAGGTAGAGAAGAAGCGGAAAGACTG
>CAEFZX010027579.1:0-11969 GCA_903066825.1 Alfaro cultratus | reverse complement strand
GCGTGTCGTCAAGACTTTACACAAGTGTGAATTTACCTCCGCGGCAGAGGCTCCGCCGAACCCCTGAGACCGACTCAGGTGAAGAACCACTGTTCTAATCTAACAGGTGATGAAGAGTCAAATTATGGTATTAACGAGTTAATCATCTGGCAAAATTTTTATTTACAATTGCCGCTTTCTAAAAATTTCCTCCATTTTTAACATATTTTAAGTGAAGAGCTTAAACATTACAACAAAAAGAGTAATCTTTGTACCAATAGTAGTTTAATTTAATACTTGAATTTCCTCTTGCATTTTTGACATTTTCTGTTTTACTTTCCTCACACACTTAGCTTGTGTGACTATTCTTTTCTTTATTATTTTTCTACTCAGTTTATCATTCCAAACTTTTTTGTTACGGATGTGTGCCTTATCATACTATTTCCTTTGAATTTCCAATAAATGTAAAAGAATTCCAATATTTCTGCCTTTTATCTCAAAGCGTAACATGCAGCATTGAATTGTGGGGAATATGCTTCGCTGAAGTCCGCCCAGATGCAGACTAACAGAAGTGCGGAAATAGGACCCAAAAGGGGAGGGGCTTAAGACGGATGTGGAGAATTGGAAGACACTACAAACCCTTTAACATGAACGCGCATTTGAAGGGCACAAGGCCAGAACAAGTAAGAGTATTGCGACGGGCCTTATGTGTTAGTTTGTGTTAAACCATCCAGCAGCGTAAACAGAAGTGAGAGAGGTAGTCATCAGGAACACCGGTGGGATTCACTCCTTTAGGGTGAACAAAATAAGGCCTCAAAAATGATGGTTGATTCTTGAGCTACAATAATAGCTGCACTTTCTCTCTCTGTAGCTGTAAAGTGTTATGCTATGATACTTTACCAGATGCTTTGCTTAATTGGTTGCTCCATAAAACAAATGTGGTGTGATTTGAATTTCCTTAACTACACTGTGAAAACTCTTGACATGTCTTAGTTTAGTAAATCAAACTAAGACTATTGCTGCTATATTTATTTAAACTAGATCAGTAAAGCAAAATTCAGTGACTGCCACACAAAATTAAGTCAGTGAAGTTGGAACTGCAAAATATTTTTGATAAGTTTTATTAAATACAATAAAGGTCCATTTATATACTGAATAAAACTCAGTTTTGTGGAAATTGCTGACATAACTGTATTAAGTAAACAGAACAATCACATTTTTTTATTGCAGCTGTGATCTATGAGAGGACGGGTCTTTTTCTGTAGTTAGTCCAACATTCTCTTCAAAACCAAACTTAAGACCCATTTATTTAAAAGATTTTTGTCTTTTAGTATTTTTAGATTGGTTTTTTTTAACAAGATTATATTTTATAGCTTTTTACTATTTTTGTTTTTTGTGTATATTTATTTATGTTAATTTGCAGAACAATTGGATTAATGCAAGGCATTGTTGAAATGTGCTAGATAAATAAAATTTGATTGATTGAAAGCACTGCAAAAATAAATGTGGATAAGACTCAATGACCTGAAGCAATATTAGAAACAAACTATCCCCAGAAACACTGCTGAGACGTCTTGCTACTGAAGGTGTTAATACAAGATGTTGGATGATGGGACACAGAATTAGGTTTTCACCCAGACCTCTTCATTTCTGACCAATAAAGGACAGCAGAATCCAATGTGGTTTTGTGCATTTAATGACAGATTTAGTAGAACCTGGTAAAGATGAGCCTATTATCCATCCATCCGTTATCCAACACGCTTCTCTTTATGGGGTCATGAGGAGTGCGATGCATCTCCAGCAGTCGCCTCTTATTACTTATAAAACAATTAAAGAAGGATGTACTTTCTTTATACCATCACTGTTGGCTATGGACCAAAGTAGATTTTGTTTACATGTTTATGTCTTCAGTGTAGGCTGATTAATGGGATTAATAAAGTTTAATGCATATTTAGCCAACATTTCCTAACAAAAGTATATAGGAGAAAAAACATGTTCAGATGATCTTTAGGTTTGCAATGAAGTTTTTGTCCATTAATTTAAAAGTCCTAAAGAAAATGTTATTGTCTGACAAAAGAGAACCTAAACTACAACTGGCTTCACAGGTAACTCCCTTTACTTCCTACAGTGGAAGCACCAGACAGGGAAGAGTTGGTGTTTTATCCAGATTCAGTCAGAATTTGGTTCTTAGAACCAAAATGTTTCCTGTTTCAGCTCTGCCTTCATGGTCTTCCACATACACACTCCTGCTCTACATCCAGCTGCCTGTCTCAGTGCTACTAAAGGGAACAACCAAAACATTTATTTTAATTTCATGTTGATTTGTTCCCTACATTTAAACATAACATTAATAACTCATGTTTTGGCTCAGTTTTCTGCTTCAGTTGAAGTGCATGTTTGCATAGCTTTCAAGTTTGAGAAATAAAGATTCCAATTTATTCTAGGGCCTGACTGGCAGTGAGCATCCAGCAACAGCATAGCAGACCTTCAGAAACAAAGCCAACAATGTTAAAATAGCCTTTAGTGAGCATTCCATTGAGAAATGAATATGCTTGAAATAAAAAGTAAAATAATTTGAATAACTATTATTTAGTACCATTCAAAAATCTGTTTTGTGTTGATAGAAAGTTTAACAAATATTTAATTTGTTTAAAGTATAATTTATGTGTAAAATTAGACATGCAAATTGACTGAATTTATATTGCCTTTTTCTAAACACTTAACACTAGAATCACATTGATAGGGTCACACTCACAAACACATTCTTACACTGATACAGTTTTTCATTTCCGATCCATTATTATGATAATGTTTAATATATACTGTATATATTATATAAAAATTTACCTGATTTACTAAAGACAATTTAATAAAATTACTCAGAAAAATTTTACAATGCTCCATTAAGTGAAATCTTTACATGCATTCTTCACCCAGCCTGGCTTCTGGGTTTAAAAAGTTCCAATATAAAGTACTGATAGAAAGATGACAGAACTGTAAAAACATTTGTTACGTAGCACTGTTTACAGTGGGCAAACTTTGTGTGGCATGTGACTGAATCCTCTGTCTGAGAAGATAGTCCAACTAATTAACCAGCAGACTTCAGCTCTTAGACTCCCAGAGTTCCTCTAGAAAGACTAAAAAGGAATGAAAAGTTTTTTGGCTGCTTTGAGCGCCGGGCTGTTCCTGCTGCTCCTGCCTCCCTTCACTCCTCCATTGTAGCTGGCCTCCACTTGGGCTCACAGATCAGATCCTTCCCACATTAGTGTTAAAGAACAGACCTGCAGAAATGGTTGTATTCTGCACAATAGCACTTTTACTAAAAAAACACTTTTATGCTAACAGGTTTTTTTTAAGTCACTGCATGCTGTAAAACCTTTGACTGTTTACATCAGTAATGTTATTAAAATAACCTTTAATCCATTATTTTGAAATGTATTTTGTCAACAAAAAAAAAGAAAGAAAAAAAAACTTTATTTTTTTTTGGTCAAAAATAGACAAAAAGCCAAGGAAAAGTGTAATAACACTTCAATTCTTATTTCAATATGATTTCATTTTCATTTCTGTCCAGCTTATAAAACTTTTTTTCCATTCATATTTCATTTATTTCTGTATCTACTAGGAAACATGCCCCATTTAGTCACAGTTGATGAAGTCTGAGCTCCGGTATATTATTTTCCAAACAATTTCTTCTATTGTGAGAAGCTTAGACGTACAATATTAAATCAAGTTATTCCTTTCATAATCCAGTTTAGATCAAAACGCAGTAAGTTCTATTAGTTATTATTAGTCTTAGTTATGATCTGAGTAAACTTGCCATCTGTCTAGCCCAGACCGGATCCTGTTCGCAGCACAGCTCCTCTGACTGCTGCTGCGGCTCACGGGCTGCAGCAGGAGCTGCAGCAGGGGCACCTGTCGGAGTGAACTCCACCTGTCGGAGTGAACTCCACCTGTCGGAGTGAACTCCGCTCTCTGAGTCTGACATGGCGGGAAGGCAGGGAGTCACTGACCTGTCGCTCAGTTGATGCGCTGATCACACCAAACCAGCTCCTTCTGCTTCCTCTGGACTTGAAAACGGTCTTTCTGCGCCTTCAAAGCTGCAGCACCAATGAGCCCAAGAAGACGGAAACACGGGACTGAAGTACAACTAAAGTTTCAGACAGACGCAACGCCTCTTCCTAAGGTTTTTGTCATCTGAGAACTTCATGCCTGCCGGTATGTTTTCGGTCATCCCCCCTCTCTCCTTCCCCTCTGCCGAATCCAGCAATCAAAGAGAAAACATGAAGCTTTGGCCCATTTCGAAACGTCAGCGTCCACGCCCCCTCGTGCGCACAGAGGAGGGAGCCACACTGCTGCTGCTTCTGCCTCCCCTGCAGCTGCAGGACCATGTGCTGGATAATAATGCTAGTGTAGAGAGAGAGAGAGAAAGAAGTCACCAGCTCTGACGTCCACTAAACCGTTTAAGACTGTTTAAGGTTTCCATCTGAAACAAGATGGAAGTCAGTGAAATTACCGTTTAGCTTCAACCTCAACTTGACATTTTCATTGGGATGCTAGTGATAGTCCAATTCAGAGTAGTTTGTAATTGTGACATGTAATGAAATTTAGTTTGATATGCTTTTCAAAAAAAAGTGTGACATGGGTATTTGTTCAACCTCCTTAACTCTGATACCCCTAAATAAAATCCAGGTGGGGAGTCCAGAAACCACTAAAGAGCTGTTAAGGCAAAAGCTCTGAGAAGAGCAGCAAGAGGGACCAGAACATCTGCAGGCCATCACATGAGGAAGCAGGAAATCCTTCGCTGGAAGGAGGAGCTGGTAGCCAAACCCCCAGAGACCGAAGGGTTAGACTGATGCTGGGAAAGACAGCAGAGGAGAGGCTGCTGCTGAAGAGAAAGGCTGTCCTTTAAAGGATGAAGGTGCTGTAGGCGATAAAGAGACAAGAAAGTTGCAGAAGTTGGATGCTGCTTGGTCTGAGTTGCCATCAGGTATGGGCCTGTGTTAAGTGTGATTTAATAGAGCAATGAATGCAGTTAGCAAGCAAAGCAAACACATTAAGAATAAAGACCTTCTCTTGGAATCACACCCAGAATTTATTAACAAAATACTCGTACTTTACAGTAAAAATTGTTAAGAGTTTTTCTCAGTCGCTTTGATGCGTTTTTCAAAACAGAACTAAAATTCTCAAAAATCTTCAAATCAGTTTGTGAGTTGTGCACATAGAAAAAGCAGTTTCCAGATCCTTGGACAAGTTGCAACTGATTTGCTACATCATGCTAGTAATATGTACAATTAATTCTCTGCTTTTTCCTGCATTTTCAATTGCTTTTGTCATGTTGGTCAAAATGTATTTTATGGGTCTCTGTGGAATAGTCTCGACCTCCACAACATTTAATTTCATTGTATAGGTTTATAGCTATATAATTCCATTATAAGTTTTTTCTAAGTTTGTCCTGAATTGGTAATTTGCTCACAGGTGAGTCCTGAGTTTCTTCAATTTAGGTAAATATGTGGAGCATTATATCAACCAATGATTTACCCATTTTCTGGAATAAATTGAAGGTCCTGGTTGGACCAGTAGACTTCTGAATTTGTCTTATCACCATTTTGTTAGATGATCAGACAAACCACAAGACACCAGCTCTGAATTCAGAGGCCGTCTTCATTTAATCAACCTGACAACCTTGAGATATTAGCATTAGCACATAGCATGTATCAGAGATCTCCAGCCTGATCTATACAAAATAATAGTCTATGTTAGCTTACTTTGCACATTGTGGTCACAACAAAACCAAGTGTTTAGCATCATCAAATGTAATAACTCAAGTGAAACTATTCACTATCTATCAGACCTATCAGTAATGCAGAAAGCAAAAATAAACATTTGAACAATATAAATAAAAGGATTATGGTAGATTAGAAAACGTGCCTCTTCCCAGTGGAACAAATAACACAAAGGAAGAAAAAATTAACTTGGTATTTATAACGGTCCTGAAGAACCTGTTCAACAGATGAAGACAATGAGGTGGAGCTGGATGATCAAACCCTCAATAATAGACAGGAACTGTCAGATATGAACAGATCAATGCATTAAAGAAACACATTTTGTGTAATTAGACAAATATTAATATAGACACAGTTATGCATCTCATGAACCATGAGCTGACAAGTATGGTATTTAAACCTGGAGAACAACACAGTCATAGCTTTCTGACAGTAGAAGGACACAAGGATTTGGATGAAGTCAGCAGACAGAGATGAAAGGGAAGAATAGTGAGGCTGTTTTGCCTCTTTCTCTGTTAGGAGGCAAAACAAAGGGAGGTGCAGAAGAGACTAAGGAAATAATGCCAGTTTCCAACACTCCAAAATCATCAGGTAATGATTTATGATCCACAACAGGATTCTGATGGAGTTCCTCTCACCCTGCTCTTCATTCTTTAACCCCACTGAAGATATTTTTTCATCATATAAATGGAAAGTATAGAAAGATTATGCTGTAACTCCTATAAACTTAATGTCAGTTTTCAATAAGGAGATTGTTTTATGTTCCCATTTCTACTGTTTTTTGCTTGTGCAATCTTTTCCTTTTAGTCTGTGGCACAATCTGTCAAAAAAAAAAATTACAGTAAAATCAGAAATGTGAATTTTGTCCAGTCCCTTGCCATTGATCTTCCACAATTACAATTTGCAATTCTTGTCATCAAAACTTTAGCCTTAGCTTACAGCAGGATATCCCTCCAGAATAAACCGCTATATTGACAAAATGACTAATCAATTTGACTGTCTTATCTGAACACGATGGATCAGGAACTTGTCATTCTGAGGCACTGATGTGTTCATTGGTACACATATTTACTTTTAAGATATGAACTCAGTAGATTTTGAGAAAGAAACTGAGTTGTGCAGATAATCCATTGTGTTTTGCTGTTTGAGAAATGCAGTTGTAATATCTACAATATCCATTTCCCAACCTATGCAGCTTCTTTTCGTCACCTCTTGGGGCACCATATAGTAGACTTTGTTCTGTGAAAATCAGAATCATTACAAAGTTTAAAGTAAATTTCACTGGTTCTGTATGGTATACATATATTTAGCATTGGGACTGTTAACCTGAATCCTACATGTTGCAAAAAAGAAAAGTAAGAGGAAATGAGATCCAGCTTGTGACCTGGATAACTAAGAATCTACATTGACACAGAGGAGCTTTGTGATGATGTCAATGTAGATTTGATAATATATTCCACCTTAATATTGCCAGACACACCTGAAATATTTAAGGTCACTCTGTCTCATTTCAACTGGCTTTTCCTAAACTCATTTTACGGATTTTTCTCCTTTTTGTGTATGCAACAATTCTGCTTCTGACCCCCACTCAACATGCCGCTGAGGGGTTTGGTGAATAGATTTTATGCCTGAAATCAGTTTTAAATAGCTTTGAAAGGGCCAAAAGGGTAACTCAGTGTCATTTGGTTCTTTTGTTAAAAGTTTGCTCACTAACACAACTTTTTATCTCAACTCTTTTACTCTGGAAAGTCAAATCAATTTATCTTCTTTTTCTGAAAACAAATTGTGTCAAAAGCTTGATAATAGAGCCTTTACTTTTAGCCTTGTTCAGAAATTATGAAGTTGTTCTTATCGTGATTACTGTGATAACAAATTAAAGACAGAGCTATATCACTCCAAATTTATGTGTTTCTTGACAAATAAGACCAAACTGACAAAAAATTAAAGAACTATTTAGATTTTCAGCTCTTGCAGTCTTTTTTGGGATTTTATGTGACAGACCAACACAAAGTAAGGTGACATCATCAGGCAGAGCGGGGTGGTCATGAAACTGAGCATTTAACTCAGTCATGGTGCAGTTTTATGAAAATATAAATGGTACATTTTCATAATGTAAAATACAGGCCGCAAGCACATAAATGGTAATGGTCATTTTGACCACTTAAAGCACTTTACCCTAGCATCACAATCACCCATTCACACTCAAATTTATACACTGATCTCTAGGCAATTTGTGGTTAAGTGCCTTGTCCAGGGACACATTGACATGTGGCAGGAGAAAGCTGGAATCGAACCTACAACCTTCCAATCACAAGATAACTGCTCTACCCACAGAGCCACAGTCGCCCCACACATAATGTGCATGACCCACAAAAACAACAATTCTAATCCACCACAGGAGGAAGGATGGAGGTTCCCAGGTTCAGGCGGTGTGTCTGAGATTTCCAGAGTAGAAGGAGGTGAAGCAACGTTTGCTTCATTGCTTCTTTTTTGGCAAGGTTTCAACTCGATTGAACTATTTAACCCCCCTGCAGTCTTAGAGTGATGCTCAGGAAGAGTGTGACAGATGTCATAGTCGGCCAACTGACTGACCCGTCTCACATCAGCTCTTCAGTTCACTTACAGAATGAGCGCCAAGCTGCCAAATAAAGAAAAGTAAACTGAACAATAACATTTTGGCTCAGGATTTACATGTTCTCACTCCAATAGAGTCACACAGATGTGGCTATAAATAAGATGTTTTGACACAAAAGGCCTTTTTTTTCTCCACAATTTTGTTTATAGTAAAGAAAGTTAGATAATAAAAAAATCCAATCACATTTTTCTTTTTTTTTATACTTAAAGGAAAATCTCAAGGTACACACAGTTTGTCGGCCATACAGCTGCAGGCGCTACTGCAGAATGTGGCTTCCTTAAGAGCAGGGATTTTCTCCAGTGTTCTCCTCTCTGCTACTGTTGGCAGAGAGTCCAGCCTTGTGCCGACCACTGGGACGACCCACCTGATTTGTTTCTCCAAGGAGAAATGGCAATAAAATATAGCAGGGAGTTTTTTGGAGACAGACCAGGAACAATAATGAGAATGCTACAACTGTTGGCTGAACACAGGGAGAAATGGGAGTGAAACGTGTGAGCCTAAACAATGGGAAGATTTAGTTGACTGAGCAGCCGTCACCTGGGTAGCTCAGACTGGTATGTGGACATTGATAATTCTTTAGTTGTTATGTGAAAGAGGTATTTTGAAGGTGCTTAGCAAAGAAATATTTTTGTGGTGTCTTTACATCTTAAGACAATTATTATTTGAAATCACAAGTTTTGAAATTGATGAGGGAAAACAACAACATCAACAATAAACGGAGCGAAAGATACAAGCACGGATGTTTTGAAATATATCTACCATCATAGAGGAGAGATGGAGAAGTTTGACATCTCTCAAAAACGGCAGCAGAGCTCAGTAAAGCAAATATGACAGAGTTTCATGGCCAGGCTAAGAGATTTTTATTTTCAAATACAAGAATGCAGTCATAATACTACTAGAACCAAGTTGTATTAGGAGAATAATTTAAATATTGGCAGAATAAAGATGCATCATTGCCTGAAGAAAGTCATTAAATTAAAAAGCTTCAATATGGTGATAAGTAACGTGACCTGCACAGCAAGTGTGGTTCTTCGAGGATTGTTCAGATACTTTAATGACGATGTATTCTACATGATCCTCAGTAAAATCATTGCAAGGCATAGAAAGGAGAATGCTGCATATGAGGGAGAAAGAAAGTCTGCTGGCGTCTGTGATAACTCATTCTGCCTTATTTGCTCTTTTAGGAAACATATTACTTTTTCTGATTCGTTGATTCTTTGCCATCCTACTTCAATTATCTTTTGATATCTACTCAGTTTGCCAAATTAGTGACTGACTCTCCACAGTAGGATGTTACATGTTACAAAGTAGCACCAGATCACCATTTCCATTTCCCCAAATCCTGGCTAGAAAGAAGCGGTACTGTGTGTTCCCTCTCATGTCCTGTATCTCCTTTAGCCTTTTCTCCAATAGACACCAAGTCACAATGAAGACAAATATGTCCTCCCCCTCTTATTGGGAAACATGTTGAGTTGTGTGTATGTTGGAAAAAAGCCTATGAAAGTCTCCAGATAGAGATTCTGCTCTAATATTGAATTGTGTAGGTCCACAGGATTCATCCTTTGCCCAATGTTTTTTTCTTAATCATGTCCAAACTATTTTCACTGGACCTCTGTGCTCCGACCTTTCAGTCAGCAATGACAGATGGATTCCAGGTGCTTTCATTCGCCTGTTGCCTATTACTCATGTAATAGACTGAATATTCAGCTGCATGTACTCTATAGAGATGTGCAAGTTATTTCAGAGGGGACTGATGAATTATATCTGTGTAGCCCCCAAATGACACAAAACGAACACTGACTGAATGTAACACCAGATGAACCCCATGAGTTGAGCAACAACTCAGAGTTGTTCTCATGCAGGATCTGCAGTTAATCATTTCAGTAGAAATTATGACAGTCTATTTAGATATACATTGATGTAATTAATATCTCCTGACATTATAATGATGGTGTCATCATTATAATGGTTCCTGAATATAATGATTACAATCAATAAAATTAATGTTTGAGTATGAGAACAAGTACTTAAGGTACTTAGGTACTCATGATACCAATTAATTGCTACTTATATAATACACAATAACTTTTGAAAACAAATTCATTTTATTTATAACAGGGTGTCCCTTCTTCTTTTTAAGCCTACAGTCCCACCGACTGTTTTAATAAATCATAAATATCGTGGTGGAGGGGTTTTGAGTGTCCCAATGATCCTAGGAGCTATGCTGTCTGGGGCTTCATGCCCCTAGTAGGGCCACCCAAGGCAGACAGGTCCTGGGTGAGGGACCAGACAAAGTGCAGCCCGAAGACCCCTTATGATAGACAAGAACTTTGGATTTTGTGTTCCCTCGCCCGGACGCGGGTCACCAGGGCCCCACTCTGGAGCCAGGCCTGGAGGTGGGGCACGATGGCGAGCGCCTGGTGGCCGGGCTTTTACTCATGGAGCCCGGCCGGGCTTAGCCTGAAGAGGAGACATGAGTCCCCCCTCCCATGGGCCCACCACCTGTGAGAGGGGCCAAAGGGGTTGGGTGCAATGTGAGATGGGTGGCAGCTGAGGGAGGGGGCCCTGGCGGTCTGATCCTCGGTTGCAGAAGCTGGCTCTTGGGACGTGGAATGTCACCTCTCTGGTGGGGAAGGAGCCGGAACTGGTGTGTGAGGTTTAGAGGTACCGGCTAGAAATAGTCGGTCTCACCTCGACTCATGGCTCTGGTTCTGGAATCAGTCTCCTTGAGAGGGGCTGGATGTACTTCCACTCTGGAGTTGCCCACGGCGAGAGGCGCCGGGCAGGAGTGGGCATACTTGTTGCCCCCCATCTCGGTGCCTGTACGTTGGGGTTTACCCCGGTGAACGAGAGGGTAGCCTCCCTCCGCCTTCGGGTGGGGGGACAGGTTCTGACTGTTGTTTGTGCCTACGGGCCGAACAGCAGTTCAGACCACCCACCCTTTTTGGAGTCTTTAGAGGGGGTACTGGAGAGTGCCCCTCCTGGGGACTCCCTCGTTTTGCTGGGGGACTTCAACGCTCATGTGGGCATTGAGAGTGAGACCTGGAGGGGCGTGGTTGGGAGGAACGCTCCCCCCGATCTGAACTCGAATGGTGTTCTGCTCTTGGACTTCTGTGCTCGTCATGGATTGTCCATAACGAACACCATGTTGAGGCATAAGGGTGTCCATATGTGCACTTGGCACCAGGATACCCTAGGCCGCAGTTTGATGATCGACTTTGTCGTCGTTTCGTCGAATCTGCGTCCTTATGTCTTGGACACTCTGGTGAAGAGAGGTGCGGAGCTGCCCACTGACCACTACCTGGTGGTGAGTTGGCTCCGGTGGTGGGGGAGGATGCCGGTCAGACCTGGCAGGCCCAAACGAGTTGTGAGGGTCTGCTGGGAACGTCTGGCGGAATCCCCTGTGCGGCGGAGCTTTAACTCCCATCTCCGGCAGAACTTTGAACACGTTCCGGGGGAGGTGGGAAACATTGAGTCTGAGTGGACCATGTTCCATGCCTCCATTGCCGAGGCGGCACACCGGAGCTGTGGCCGCAAGGTTGTCGGTGCCTGTCGCGGCGGCAACCCTCGAA
>CAEFZX010027575.1:0-12538 GCA_903066825.1 Alfaro cultratus | reverse complement strand
CAAGCTCCCAGGCCTCTGGTAGAGGACCCGAGCTCAGAGGAAGAAACCACCCGCGGTGGGTGAGAAGGGAATTTTTTTATTTATTATTAATTTTTCTGAAATCAAAAACAAGCAATGCTTGGCCTGGCGGGGGTGCTCGTAAAACATGGCGGAGCGCCAAGCTTATAATACCCTGGGGGAAACCCTGAGAATGTTTAATAAAGTTCTTCAGGGAACAAAACGCCAGGAACAACAGTCGTGAGGACTGGACACAGACTCAAGTAGCTTACAACAATGACAAGTAATGATAAGGATCCCTTGGGGAAACACAGACACATGTGAGTATAAATACGCAGCAGAAATAATCAAGGGAACAAGAGACAGGTGGGACTTCTCAGGGAGTCGACAAGACAATATGGGGACAACATTAACTAATAATCACACAAAAACCCAGATCCTTACAATGTTTATGCTTGTGTATTTGGTCTTATATTTTGATTTTATTGTTTTTTTATGCAGCTGTCTTTGCCAAGTCACTCTGTTTTGATCTCAAAATGTTCTTTCTGTTTAAAAAAAAACTTAATACATCTTAAGTTGCTAAATGTCAGCGAATAAAGAGCTCGGACTATCTGAACGTATCAAGAATGATCTTCCAGTAGATAATGTACAAGGAAGCAATAAATCCACTAAACACAATGAAATTATCTAAAATAAATTCCCTCTTTTAAAATTTTGGCACATCTTTACTCCTATTTATGTCACAAATTGTAAATTTTTCTCTATACTAGGAGAATACTCGGAACATAGCATGTCCTGTGATCGTAGAGCAAAATACTTCACAAAGGTCAGTATTTTGCAGGTGTCAAGACTGTTAAATGGTTACTATCACCATCAAACAGCTGTCAAAAATTGCTGTCAATTTCTAATTTGGAATTTTTTGTTACTCTCACTTGGTGACTTCGGTTAACTTCTAAATAGCTTCAAAGTTAGAAATTTGGGAATTTAAATTGAATAATTTTTAGTTTCTAACTCACATAAGTTCAACAATAGACAATAGAACTGAACAAATTAGATGTTACAATGATTGACATACAAATATGGTAAATCATATTCAATCACGTTCAAACTCAATCATATTTTTATGATTCAACATAGAAATATGTTCAATCATTGTTTCACAATTATTGTTCTGTGTACTGTGGATAACAGCAAAAAAATATATATGTTTCTGGCATTTTGTCCATTTCACCTTACTTACAAAGTTCCTGTGTATCCTGGTGAACAATTGCATTCTCCAGTCACATGATGACAGATGGCCCCATTCTGGCATTGACATGTCCACTGACATCCATTTCCATAAGAGCCAGTTTCACATTGGGCCTCACAGCGCCAGCCTCTGTATCCAGGAGTGCAGATACAGGATCCAGTGATAGGGTTACATAGTGCTCCATTCTTACATTGACATCTGTTGCTGCAATGGGGGCCCCAGTGGTCACTGTCACAAGCTGCAGAAAAGATACAAATAAGAAGAATTTAGGACTTCTTCTAATATGTATGCTGGCTGTCCATTAACATCTCTAATTTGTTGCCAAGTGTCAAGAGGAACAAAAAGATAACTTAAGAAATTATGAATGTTTCTTAAAGTAATGCCTAGCTACATTTAACAAATTGAAATAACCAACTGCCCCTTTGCAGAACTTCTTCAAATTAAGTATAAAACTTAAACCCTCTAGTTGAAATTAATGTGGAGGGAAACTATATAAACAACATTAAGTGGGGGGAGTAAGTTTTAAAAGCTATGACTACTGAGTGCTACTACTTGCAACAGATGATGATGGAAGTAGTTACTAGAGAATTAAGGTAATATTTACAAAACATCAACAGGTATTCAGCTTGATCATCAGATCAAGCTAAGTACATGCAACTTTTCCTGTGCAGTGACAATTTTGAAATTAGGTAACATTTCACTAACTGAAGAGGTCATAGTTGGCAAGACTCTCTGAATGTTAGCTGATCCTGGAAAAACCTCCCTTAGTGGGAGGATAATCCCACATAAGTGGTTCAGCTTTGCTTAATGACTCCAAAGTCTCTTATCCATAACTCTTCAAGGAACCGCCATCAATTCAGATAGCGTCCAGATCAGAGATTATACTCCGACGTAGTGTTCTATTGATAGATTTATTGACCTTTGTAATGTTCTCTGTGTAAAGAGTACAAACTATCTGCACCAAATCGTTAGGTGTGTGTAATATGTCAAAATAACAGGTTGTCGTCAGATTTTCTGTCACAGTTTAAAAAGAATGTCAAAGAAGAAAAATATTTGGCAGGACCCCAGATTTGGAGAAATTTGAAGGTAAATACAGAGGATTCTAAACATACTTCCCTCAGAGTAAGGGGAATTGAGAAAAGACAGCAGGCGTACCATATGTGAGTGAAGTTCAAAAGCTGATAGCATATGGCATTTGGTGTGTAGTAGAATTTGGTAAGAACAAGAATTATTGAGAAAACAGAAATAAAATTCAACCACAAACATAATGTAAAAACGTGAACTGATACACTGCACAGCATGAACATAACTGAAACCAAACTCTGTAGTGGTTTTCATGTTTGAACTATTCAGTATCAAAGTTTATTTACATTTGAATGTCAATGTGTTATTGTCGAGCACTAAAAAGAGGGGACTCATTTGGTAGGAATCACAAATTCCAAGCTTTGTGGCAAGGCCAAAAGTACAGGTATGTAAATTTCAACTTTAGCACAAGAAAAAGAGTATTGATATTTCTAATTTTTAAGATTCGATAACTGTTGGAGTGATGAACAGGCTCCAGCTTGTGATGAACAAGCTGTAGCTTGTTTATGCATAAGCTACAGTTTGAGTGGGTAAGTAGTGCATAGTTTTGTGTCTAACAGTGGTGGAGTTAATAGCGGAGATGTGAGGTACAAAGAGAAGGCAGAGATTATAGATAATAAAATGCATGTAATATCTTGATGCATTCAAGCATATCCTCTTGGTAGCTTTGTGAAACTTGACCTAGATTAGAGAAAGACTAGACTAAACGAACTTCAGGCATCTCATTCACTTCCTGAAGAACAAATTGTAACAATTGTTGCCACTAGCATAACATATACACTATGCTATGTGTCCATAGGTTTGCTGTTTATTCTATATACATTGCTGTTCCCACACAGCTTAAAACCGTCAGATATTTTAAATCTTCTAGACCTGAAGGAACCTCAAAATTATGTCTTCTACATCATTGTTATTCCCAGTTGAACCTCTCCCCTATTTCATCCCCCCAAAAGGCATTCCTATCCACAAAGTCTGGCCTATGCACTGAATGACAACTATAAGATGATGCCACACCTGAATCTAGTTTAGGACAGAGCCAAGCTGTAGTTCTTGGTCTGGTAGAACAGGGAGAATTTCCTCCCCGATGCAGATTTGTTCATACTAACATTTTCAACTGACTTTTTCTCATTGATGAAATGACCAAATGAGGTCAAAGATCACTCGGCACATTGAAACAATGACATCTGCAGGATGTGACACAGAATCTTTATGTATGTAAAATATTTCTTGTAACCATAGCAAGACAGTGCATTAGCATTAGCCTTTTCCCTAAAATAAGCTTTTAGCTATTTCTCTTACTTATTAACCATGTTTAGTATACTGAATGGAGTACGTCAATTAGAGACAACATGCTAGTGATGCCCCACATGCTACTGACAGTATTCACACCAACATTAGCATTTTTGGCTAACTTTAGCTTATAAACTAATTTTAATATACTGATGAATGGTTCAAGTCCATGTTAGTCAACATGCTTGTGACTCTCCACATGCTACTTTGTAAATTTTTAGTTAAGCTTAACTTGATGCTAATTTTTAGCATCAGAACGCTGGGTCCAAACCGACGGGCACACTTTGGCAGGCCCTGGTTAAATTTCTTCAGGAATTTTCTAGTTTGTTTATTGAAATTATCAATGCTGCTGAATTTGATTTAATGGTTTCAGCATAAATAAATTTATGCTCCTTAAAATCTTAAATTTAAATGTTAACCAGTTTAAATAGTTAAAGATTTTAAGGAGCTGGCAAGTTTACTTTGTACAAGTTCAAAGAACAATCTTCATAGTTTGTTTTGTTACCATAGCAACAATCTATGTTGCTATGGTAACATAGCAACATAGATCAGTATTTGTTACTAATTAGCATAAATACTAATTAGTAAACTGCTTTTAGAACTTATTGCTTCTTAGGTTGGTCAATTAAACTACCCCCCCCCCTCTCCCAGATTTCCCTAAATCTAATACAGAAGCTGTTTGAGGACCTGAGTGAAGTTGGCCCCTCCACCTTCTTCAGATCAGACAGAAAATGTTTGCTGCACAAACGTAGCACAAATGTTTGACACCAATTTTGTCTGATTTGAAGAAGGTGGGGGGGCCAACTTCACTCACGTATAGTTAAGACCGAAAAAGAGAGAAAAACAGGTGGAGTGAAAGAAAAACCCAGGTGGGGAGCCAGTAAGATGGCTTTTTAAAATGTCTCTATTTAAATTGGACTCCAGCCTAGTATGTACAACTTCTGAGAAGCCAAAATATACAGACTTTTCGCAAACCTTATGCAACTGAGAAGCCATAAACTTTATAAAAGAACAACAACAACAACAACAAAAAAACACTTTCAGCAGGATACTCTCACTCTGCTGAGTAAACTAGCTTGCAAAGAAAAGATGAGCGACAAAGGAAAAAAAGATGCTCATGCATCCTCAGAACAAGATGCATGAGCACAACTACAGCAATGGGAACACTGATACCAATCCTGTGATATTCCCGGATTCTCCTATCAACAGCCCAGCTGCCAAGAAATCCTGTGGCGATGAGACTCAACCCTCTACACGCCATCTTAAAAGTGGTGAACGACAGAGCGGATGAGGTAAAGGCTGACATAAAAGATATTAAAATGTCTATTGAGTTCATGCATGCCGAAATTGAAGACCTAACAAATGAGAACTGTATATTGAAGAATAAAACTGCAAAATTGGAGGCACAAATGGAAGATCTGCAGGAACGTGTTGCAGATGCAGAGCGCTACAAACGGAGGTGGTGCCTACGGCTCTACGGACTGCCTGAACATGAGAATGAAGATCTGAAAGAGAAGGTTACAGCCATCTGTCACAAAATTACGCATGATCTTGGATCAAAAGCAGCTGAAGGAATCGACATAACTCATCGGCTGGGGAAACGAATCGACAATAAGACCAGAGCAATCATCGTCCTATTTGCTTACCGTTCAGTGAGGGACGTCATCTGGAGAGGTGCGAAAAATAACATCTACCTGAGAGAGAACAATCTTCGTTTCGGTGAAGACCTATCCAAGGAAGACAAGGATGCCAGGTCTGCTCTGTGGCCCATTGAACAGAGGGCCCCCTCTGTGGGACGTAAAGCTTATGTGGATGGAAAGGAAATTCGAAGGGCTTCTGGTGAATAATATTTTTTACTCAGCAGTAACCACTACCGTTTACAAATGGTTTAGTTAATTTTGGTAGTGGCTTAAAATTTTATTTTAGGAGTTATATTAAATGGGTGACGTTTTATTAAATTACTTTTCTTTAGCTTTCAGAAAGCATGGAGCTATCATTTTTATCTGTTAATACAAGGGGTCTGCGTAATGATGTAAAACGTAAAGCGTTCCTTCTTTTTTCCAAAGCGGCACAAGTAGATTTTGTTTTTCTTCAGGAATGCCATTCATGCTTAGAAGATGAATCTTTTTGGAAGAATCAATGGGGCAAAGATATCTGGTTAGCACATGGTTCAAACAAGTCAGGGGGTGTAGCAATATTAAAAGATAACTTCAAAGGTAAAGTTTTAGATGTTATATCTGACAATAAGGGTCATTGGATTATAATAGTGGTTGAATTTCATTCTTACATCGTTTTGCTGGGCAATATTAATGGTTATAATTCTGATTCTTTAAATATTATTTTCTTAAAAGAGCTGGAGGACACCATGTTTTTTTCTTGGTACTAAGTTTCCATCAGTAAAGGTTATTTTAGGGGGAGATTTTAATATGGTCTTTTCCACTCAATTGGATAGACATCCCTCTAGATTTAGAAATGGACAAAACCATCTTTTGGACTTCTCTAACCGGCTAAATTTATTAGATATTTGGAGACATCGTCATCCTACTGACATACAATTCACCTGGAGTAACAAAAGCTTTTCAACTCAATCTAGAATTGACTTATGGCTTATTTCAGAAGACATAGAGAGTCAAGAAATGGAGGTTAAAATTTGCTCTGCAATTTTAACTGATCACAAAACCATTTGTTTAAAAAGTAAATATTTCTGGTAAGGAGAGTAGAAGAGTGTATAACCACTGGAAACTTAACAACTCATTATTAAATAACATAGAACTTACATCATTCATTCAAAAACTAATCAATCAATACTGGACAATCGCTCAAGATAATAACCAATTTGGAACATATTGGGAATTACTGAAGTATGAAATTAGAAGGTATACAATTCAATTTAGCAAAAGAATAAACCGCATAAAAAAGAAAAGTTAGAGCAATTAATCAGATCTATCTCAGACATTACTACTAACATGTTAGATGATGAAGTTGTTGTAACACAACTACAGAAACATCAAGAAGAGTTAAATGAAATATGTAAAGAAAAAGCATGTGGTGCTTTTATTTGGTCTAGATTAAAATGGATTGAGGAGGGTGAAAAAAATAGCAAATACTTTTTTAACATGGAAAAAAGAAACTGAAAGAAAATCATTATCCAAATTAAATATAAATAATTCTGTAACAGAAGGTTATTCAATAATTTCAAAATATATATCACATTTTTATAGAGATCTTTATAAAAATGATAACTGCACAGATATCACAGATTTATTTAACTCTTGAATAGAAGTGAACAAAGCTAATGACTCTTTAAAAGATGATTGTGATGAAAAACTCTGTATTGAGGAGATAAAATCAGAAATCTTAAATCTAACAAGTCACCAGGCAATGATGGTTTGACATCAGAATTTTATCACAAATTCTTGACTGAAACTTCAGAATTTCTTCTCGAAGTTTATAATGAATCCATTAACAATGAAGAACTACCCCCGTCAATGACACAGGGTCTCATCACTCTGAACCCTAAAACAAATAAAGACCATTAATAATAGATAATTAGCGTGGCGTCACTCTATTAAATAATAACTATAACATTTTGGCCTCCATTTTAGCTAAAAGACTGAAAAATGGTTTAAATGATATTATACATGAATCTCAATATGGCTTTATCCCTGGACGCAACATTTCTGATATTTGATTAGTGCTAGATTTAGTTGATTATAAAGATCTTATTTCTGGTGATCCAATTATTCTGTTTTTAGATTATCAAAAGGCCTTTGATACAGTTAGTCACAACTTTATTTTTGACACATATAAATATTAAATTTATATATATATACAATTTCTATAAAACTTCTATATGGCACATCTAGCCGATTTAATATCAATAAAGGGTTCTTCAGGGATGTTCGGCCTCCCCTTACATTTTTCTGCTTGTTGGCCAAATTCTAAATTATTTAATCGGTCAGAGCTCATTTGAGGGAATTAAAATATTTGATTAAGGAATTAAAATTTCACAACTTGCTGATACTTTTTAAGAAATTCTAATAAAATTCCTGTAGCTCGGTCTGTTGTAGCTAAATTCTCAAGCATTTCAGGATAAAACTCAATCTCAAACAATGTGAAATCCTTCCCTTATATACAACTGCTGTTACTGAAATGTGTCATATCCCTGTAAAAAACAATGGGTTTTACCTAGAAGTTAAAATCTCCACTGACCACAATAACATGGGTATTAATTTTACTCCTGTTTGTGAATCTATTAAAAAGAAATTTAACGGACTTCCGGTTATGGCGTCTCAGTTAAAAGGTGCGTGTGCGTATGGCTGGTAAATCTTTAATTTAATCCGTAATTAAGACCAATATTCTCAATTTCGCTTGTTTTGGTGACGGAAAACGTTTATTGGGGATCATGCCATCGAAAAATGCTAACGTTGTCCAACAATCGACTAAAACAGCTCCACGTGAGAATGCGGCTAATGTAGCTCATGCTAACGAGGCAGCGCCGGCTACTTCGACAGAGGCTCAAGAAGATCCGACCAACCGTGATATTCTCAGAGCAATTAACTTGATGAAGGAAGATATGAGCAAACAACCTGCTGATATGATGAAAGCAATTCAGGATATCAAAGGGGATATTCAATCGCTCACTGAGAGAACTGGGGAAACAGAAGTGCGAATTTCGCAAGTAGAGGATGACGTTACTTCCCTTCAAAGCAAAGTTAAATCACTGGAGAGAACGGTGGAGGTGCTTTGTGATAGAGTTGCGGAGCAAGAAAACAGGAGCAGGCGCTCCAACCTGAGACTGGTCGGGCTGCCTGAAAAATCCGAGGGTTCGGATCTGTGTGGCTTTTTGGAGACATGGCTTCGAGAGGCGCTGGGAGAGGACTTCACCTCTTCCCGCTACGTGGAGAGAGCTCACAGAATCGGGACCCTCAGCTCTAAAACTGCAGCTCCAAGGGTTGTTATAATGAAGTTTCTGAGCTATAGAGACCGGGAAACAACTCTGAAAGCCGTCAGGAAAATGAAGGAAGTGCGCTACGAGAATCACCGGGTCACCTTTTTCCCTGACTTTTCGGCCGAGACTCGCAAGTTGCAGAGGCGCTTTGATGGAGTGAAAGCCCGGCTTCGAGCCCTTAAAGTCCGGTATGGTATCCTATATCCAGCTCATTTGATCATCACACACAATGACAAGCGCCGGATCTTCAAGTCAGTGGAAGAAGCCGAGAAGTACATCGATGGAATAAGCCCACAGGCAGAGAATAGCTCCAAGTCATAGTGTGTTATCATCGCTTCCCTTCAACAGTGGATACAAAAGGAACAAATCTCAGTGGACGATATTGTAAGTTGACTATTTTTTATGTCAAATTTGTTGGCATGAATCCTGTAAGTAAAGCTTCTTCTTTTTTTCTTTTTCAAAACGTTTTGTTGATATATGTGAAAGCACGAACACTACTGTTAATGTTTCTTTATTTTACCTTTGTATTGTTAACAAATCTAGCCTTAATTATTAATATTTTGGTCAAAATATTTTTTGTTCGGCCAGCCAACCCACGTATTACCTTCGGTACCCGTATGGACTTTTACGTTACCCACTTAGTGGATGCAACGTTTCATATAACCCAAGTTCAATGTTCAGAAGGGGTTAACACCACATTTTGTTTGGGGAAATGTGTGGTGATTTGGGATGAAGGGCTCACTATGGATACAGCTTTTTTATTGACTTTACATGACTTGAATGTGAGAATAAGAGGAGGCCAAAGTATTATATTTGTTTACATCTCCAAGTACACAATTCATGTCTGATTGCCCTGTAATCAATATTTCTAGTTGGAATGATAGAGGTCTGAACAAAATGGTCAAACTTAAACAAGTGATGGGCAGGATCAAACAAATGAAAACTACAATATGTTTTTTACAAGAGACACACTTGATTGAAAAGGATGTGAATAAAATTAGATCCAGGTGGCCGGGACAGGTATTCTCCTCTAGTTTTACATCTCACGCCAGGGGAGTAATAATAATGATTCACAAATCAATCCCATTTGAACTTAAAAATAAATACCTTGATTCGGCAGGGAGATTTATCATTCTTAGTGGGACTATAATCTCTACATTGGTCAACTTTGTATGTCTATATGCCCCCAATGGAGATGATCCTTCCTTTTACCAAAATCTTTTTTTAACCATGTCAGCTTATAATGGTCCATTTATAATTGGTGGAGATTTTAATTGTGTTTTAAATCCTGCAATAGACCGTTCGAATAGTTCTGTCATATCCCACCAACAAGCCAGGAAAACTGTCGAGAAATATATGAAAGATCTTAATTTAGTGGAGGTTTGGAGACAACTTCATCCAAATAAGACAGAGTACTCATGCTTTTTGAGCACCTTCAAAACTTATTCACGAATAGATTTTTTTCTGGTCTCCTCCAGTTTATTGTGCACAATTCAAAAATGTTGGTATGAAGCTATTCTACTCTCTGATCATGCCCCAGTTATTCTGTCAATAAAATTACCAAATTATTGCCGATCTTCAATCCCATTTCGATTTCAAACTAAATGGTTTAAGTCCCAAGAGTTTGAGGAATTTCTTGAAGAGAAAATAACTGAGTATTTCAATTTTAATACAACCCAAACCAGTGCATCAATAAAATGGGAAGCCTTTAAAGCCTATATAAGAGGGGAAATAATAAGTTATACTGGACATAAATCAAGACTACATTTGAATAAATTAAAAAACATTGAAAAACAAATCAAAGAACTACAAGAGCAATTATATCATTCTAATGACGCTGACAAATATAGGAGACTTCTTTTACTAAAATCGGAATATAATGAGCTCACCACCAACAAAATAGCAACTAATTTAATGTGGTTAAAACAAACATACTACGATCAGGATGAGAAGGCAGGTAAACTTTTAGCTTGGAGGCTTAAAAAGTTACAGACAAATCGGGCCATAAATTCAATCAAATTAAATAATGGTGAAAATCTGGTAGATCCAAAATGTATAAATGATGCATTTGCAAAATATTATGAAACCTTATATGCAGCCCAACATCCAGACAACACAAACAAACAGAAGCAGTTTCTGGACCAACTTCAATTTCCAACTCTGTCAGAAGAGAGTAAGAACAATTTGGATGAAAAGCTGAGCATTGAAGAACTTAAAATGGCCTTAAGCCGCATGAATTCGGGTAAAGCACCTGGCCCCAATGGCCTCCCAGTTGAACTTTACAAGAAATTTCCAGATAAATTACTGCCCCCTCTACTTGATGCGTTCAATGAATCTTATGAAAAAGGCATCTTACCTCCATCATTGCGTTTGGCAACTATTTCTCTCTTGTTAAAGCCAGGTAAACCCCCAACAGAAAAAATTGGAAAAAATATTGTTTTATCAAATTTACATATTTTACTCATCTTTAACAATGAAACTTTTTCTTTAGATGAAATATATATAGTGAATCTTATTATAATCTTAGGAAAATATTATATCCACAAGATAAAATGGAATGAAAAAAATCCCCTCTTTTAATAATTTTCAAGAAACTGACTTAAAAATGTATATTGCCTCTGTTGAAAAACTTAACTTTAATAATAAGAAACTAGTAAAAACTTTAACTCTTCTCCAAAAATTTAACTTCATCTCATAAGCAGATCCCTCTGTTATTTTTTTCTTTTCTTTTTTGCCTTTATTGTTCTTTTTGTTATAATATACTCTTCTTCTTATGTATTTGAATATATTTTTGACACTTTGTTATGAAAACCTAACTGAAAAAGTTGACATCGCTTTATTTTACCAATGTATATCTATTTATTTAACTTTTGTCTTTCTAGACTTTAACACCAACACCCTCAATATCTGTAATTATTCTTTATTTGGTTTTATTATTATTATAATATTTTAATATTTGTCTTTGAGTTAACATCTGTATGTATGTTCATGTTATTTATTTGAAATAAAGTAAAAAGAAAATTTAAAAGAAGACAGGAAAAAAAAATCTTATTTTTTTATATTCTTTTATAAAAAAAGGTGGGGCACCTGGTTGACCTTTGATGACCTCTAGAAACATTTCTTAATATCTTGAAAATGATAGCGGCACAAACAAAATTTTCTGCTGCACAAACCAGCACAAATGTTGCACAAACGTTGACAACAATTTTGTCTGATTTGAAGAAGGTGGGGGGCCAACTTCACTCATGTCTTAAACCTTTGGTTTTTTACTTTTCTCTATCTCGTCCGGCTGTATCTCCTACAATTAATTACTATGCTTCTTTTTATTCTTGCTTTAACAATCTTTAACCGCTTTCAGGCATCCTCACTTTGATACAATGTTTAACGGTTGGTTCTTTCTGGAATTCCCCTCGCCGCCTTCGCTGGCAATTACAGCAACAATCAGCAAACATCCGGCACTGTGCTCAAACCAGAATCTTGCCGTCTCTTATTGTTATGTCCAAATATTCAACTCAGACAAAAACTTATCTTGATTGTCTTTAAGCTGTCTTTTTCCTCGCAGTGAGGTGAGACCGTTAGCAGCCAATGGTTCCCAACCGCTAACGGCTCTGTGATCCCGGTTTCCTTAGCTTGATGGTCAATCTTTTTTCTTTTTTGTCTTAGTGGATGATGTTGAAAATTTCTCCAGCAGCGACAGTCAGACGATCGCTGATGAATTTTCTCTAACAGTGAATAGAAAAATCACTGCAAACACTGTAATATTCAGCTCACACAACAGAAACCCGTCTCTCCTCAACTATCCCGAAATGAAGAACCTTCTAGGGGGGAGTTGGGCTTGAAAACATCTCGCGAGATTTATAACACTATATATATATATATATATATATATATATATATATATATATATATATATATATACACGTGTGAGTGTATATATATATGTATAGGTGTGAGTGGGTGTGTGTGTA